>DWGR01004362.1:0-11205 GCA_018247715.1 Heliconius burneyi
CCACCGTAGGAAGGTTGTCTGGAAATGTATACCCAAGAGTAAGTATTTTTATAATAAAATATTTGAATAAGTAATATTAGAATTTTAAATAAAAGATAAATTAAAATGTGAACAGAAAAATACCTGACCTACCCAATGCATATTAATTTTGGTTGATGCCACGCAGGACACAAACGCGACAGGGTGTGGATTAGATCCCTACTCGAGGATATGAAATACTTAATATTGTCACTTCTTCGTTCTGATGTCAAGAAGAAGCGCATCGTTGAGATTCGCCACTCAACAATGATCTGGAATCCTCCAGAATTTGCCTGAAAATGGGGAATAGAGTAACATTCCCTCTGCCTACCCTGCTGTGAGCGGGACACAGCAAGAAGATAAAAATAATATTCCTAATTTAAGCCCATCAACATCAATAACTTGTCAGTAATACACACTCTTTGAAAGATAAATAGATATAATGTGTTCATTTATTTTTTAGATTACAAATTCGATTTCCAAGACAGTATAAAATGGTCTTCCAACGACATAGCCATTGTGAAAGTGGACAAGCCGTTCAAAATTGGAGTCCAAGAGAAGGGATGTGAATTTGCAACTGATTGCATACGCTACAACAATATTAGTAGGGATCTGGAAAAAGCCGGGACGAAGGGTTTTATTGCTGGATGGGGTAGTGGCAGTAACTTCAGAGAGGTAGGTTTATTATTCATTGTTATATTTAATTGTATCAATTTTTATATAGAAAAGCTTCTTCTGTAATATTCGGATGAGAAAGAAATATTATGACTCTATTTAAAATAAGATCAGGCATTTAAAATATTATTCAATCCTAAGGGTGTGTACCGTCGCCAAAGTACTCATGTTCCGGAGAATGCTAAATGCCTGCAAGAAGCGAAAGTTTGTATAATGGACAACGAGCAGTGCGCCAAGAAGTGGGCACAGCGGTTTAGAAGCATCATCACTCAATACATGATCTGTACTAAGGATGTTATGAAGCGATTAAGTGAAATTTGTGATGTAAGTTTTTTTATCTTCAGGTTTTTTACCATAAAAAATAGGGTAAGCAGAGGGTATCAAGTTCTTAAGCACTGTGGTCCCCACTTTTGCTCAATTTTTTTCCATGGATATATTGCGTTCGCTGAGGTGTGTTGCGTGAAGACAAAAATAAATATTTAAATATTTTTCATCATAATGATATATTTTTATCGTTTTAAAAATGTCACCAATAAAGTATATCAAATACCATCGATGGTCAACAAATGTTTATTTTGTAGAAAAAGTATGCCAACTGCACAGACGTGGAGAGCCGACGGCTGGAGCTGGAGGATGATGCACACTTCCGTCTCGATCTCGGCAGACACTTGCGGGATCCGGAGGACCTTTCAGCGAGACGTACTCTCAAACAGGGCGGCTTTTGCGAGGTTAGGAATATTCGTAATGACAATATTTAGAATTGGTAATAAATTTTACATAATTTTACAAAAATTTTCGTATGCTATTCTAGAAACTATATTCTAGAAATCCTATAAACTATATCTCAATGAAAAAAATACCTAATTAATATTTTACGATTTTTTCAACTTAATTTTCCAAGTTAAAGCAAATAGTGAAAATGTATCAAAAAGTCACTCTGTTTCTATTTTCAGAAACTTATTCTTAGATATTGTTCTGAAGAGTGATAATAGGATTCGAAATCACAACATTTACTTTTAGTTACGCCCACCCAACTACACCAAAACACAGTTAATATATATTTAAAATATGTTATTTCATATTTAGAATGACCACGGTGGACCACTGTTAGTTAAATATCAAGGAAAGGACCGCGTTATCGGGGTAATATCTGCGTGTAAGATAGATCCAAAGGGCCACGGATGCCATGGACCGTTCCTGTACACTAGTGTCTTCAAGAACAGGCAGTTCCTCTCTTGTGCTATCACTAAGGACGTTGAGTAAGTGTTATAACTATTTTGTAATATATTTTTAGCATTCATTAATTGTTCCATTCAAATTAAGCCACTTTTATTCAAATAAAGTATTTTTTACAAATATTTTTTGATATCGGTGCTGTATCATTTTAGAAGAGAAAATTAAAAAATGTAAAAGCAGCTTTTGAAGCTCCATTTTAATTGATTTTTGTTTTTTTTTTCATTATTCTTTTAATATTACCTTATATAGTACTATACATAGTTTTTCTTTTACTTTTTTTCAGAGAAAATTGTAGAAGAGTGTTTCGATCTGGAATCACTCATGAAGAATGGACCATTAAATGGGATAAAAAAGACGACGAGTAAAGTGCTTTTATGTTTATGTTTTTGTGTTTTATGTTTTCTGATTTAACTTAAATTTAATTAAGTAGTCAGTAATAACAAAATGTTTTTTAAAATATTTTTTTTTCCAGCTTCACGCTGTATCCCGCACACAGTAGGGTAGGCAGAGCACTTTCTGCCGAATTCTGGAGCCATTGTGTGTTGAATGCGCTTTGCCTCGACACCAGAGCGAAGAAATGGAAATATAAATTTAAATAAATATTTCATCTCCTCGAGTGGGGATCGAACCCACAACCAGTCGGTTTTACAGTCACACTTTGTGCCCCTGCGCCACAACTGACCTCTTAAAACGAAATATTTTTTAAAAATATTTTCAATTAAATAATTTCCTAATGTAATATGAATATTAATGGTTAACTTTACAGTGATGACGATGATGAACAAGTTGACAGGTAAGTATTTTTTAAAATTTATAAATAAAATTAAAATATCTTCCAATTGTTTTTGTAATATAAAAAATAAAACCATACGTTTCCAAGTGTTTCTTAATAATATATATGAATTTTATACATTTCACATTAATTTCAATAATTTTTATTTCTTCAGCAAAAAAAGGGACCAGCCGAATGACAGGTAATTCTGTATCGATAATAGTGTATACTTAAATTTTAATATCGATAGAAGATTCGTTAGTAAATCAAATTAATACATATATTTCAGCGATGACGAGCATGTAGACATACTGAGAGAGAAGTAAGTATATTTGTTTAGCTTACTTTATGTTGCACAATAGAATAAAGAGGGAGTTTGATCTTAAGGCACTTCGCTCTCCGCTTTCCGGCCCAATTCGGAACATTTTGATAGGCTCAAGGAACACAATGACAAGCTTTGTCTTATAAGGGATGTGATATAGTTGTACAAAAAATTATTCTGTTGTTTGTATGTATGAACAAAATAATATTTTAATATTTATAGTAAGCTTGTATGACGGAAATCTGAACAAATTTACCACTTAACGAACATTTCTATTAAACGTAAAATTATTTAAAATAAAATCTGCATAATTTAGTTAATCGTTAAAAAATCCTAAGTGAATGCTTGCAAAAAATTTTAACAGGAAGAAAGAGGTCAAAGAATCTGGCACTAGCTCGGAATCTGACAGTGACGAAGCAGTAAAACAAAAGAAATCACCTAAACAAAAGACCAAAGTTAAGCCTGAAGCTACTAAAACTAAGAGACATGTAAGAGATAACAAAGAAAAAAAGGGAGGTTCCAAAACTCGGGTACTGAGAGGTCACGGCGAGACTTTCTATGAGTCCAGTCGTGACGAAAACGTCAATGAACCAGATGATGAATAGATTTCAGTAATAGTAATAAAAATAATGTTATGAAATGTAATTATGTTATTTTATTGAACTTTAGAGTAGTCTTTAAAACTATAATTTTATTAGAACACGAAAGTAATTTGGATAATCAGTAAAAACACAAGTTTGTAGTTCTAATGGGTGAAGCCGCAAGCAAGTCGCCGATATTTATTTAATATTGGCATTTTCTTCGCTCTGTGAACTGTGTCGAGGCAAAACGTGGCGTTGAGTTCCGTCATTCCAAATACAATACTTTCAGATTTCGGCGGTAAGTGAGTAATGAAAGTGTTTTAATGAGAACGGAGTGTCTTGCAGAAGACCCCGGGCCCACCGCCGAGGGCGATACAAAATTGCAACAAAAATGCGGCAACAAATAACATTGTTTGGTTAAATACGTATCCAATAAGTTAGAAAATATTACATTTATAACATCCAGTGCGTGCGTGATCAGATATAGGTACTTACATCCAATAAATATATGTTATGTACAATTCAACATACTTATTATACTTTATTGAAATTATTATATATTAACAGGTTTGTGATAAATTGAAGTTTATCACGCGATAAAAACAACAAACAAAGATATCCTTTTATTTTGAGCCTATTGTGGCAATAAGATATTAAACGTGATGGTAATGAGTTCGATTTCCGTTCGTGGTAATAACTTATTTTCATTTTCCCAAAGTCACGAGTTCGGATTGAAAGTAGAAAATGTATAATAAAACGTGAAGCTGCCAAAAAAAATTATTGATACGTTTATTTTAATGAAGGCTTGCAATATCCCAAGATTGTATAGGATAGTTATAACGTTTGACTGTAAACGCAATGTTCGTGGCTTCAATACCCGTTCAGAAGAATTATTTTCACTTCCCAGCTTTGGTAGACAAGGCGATGTTATGGGTATATAATAAAACACTTAACATATGTGGATGTTAACACTTGTATGGATGTGTATTAGCAAGAGTGGAGCTGCGATCACGAACTTAAGTCACCAACTTAATTAAGAGTATCTTAACAAGATGAATAATAGGTTTCAACAATAAAACAAGGCCCCGCTAGAAAAATAGAATATAATTTGACTTTCTAACCATCACAACATTCAGTTTCACGTAACGAGATAAATCAGCACGTTTATAAAAACAAAAAGAAAATCAGGTAAATTAAAAATGAAAAAAGAAACAAAGTGTTAATTAAATTTATTTAAAAAAATACAAAACAAAAAAATCATCCATGCTCACTACTATTTATTAGGAAGTATATAGCCTTTTTAAGTTATATACATATATGTGCTTCAAAATATTTTAACTAAATACGAAAAAATAAACCCATTTCTAACATAGTGCGTTTTTGTGAAAAACAATTAAGTGACATAGACAATGCATAATTTTACTAAAAAAATCGCAGATTAGAAAACTGTTTTTTTATTCCCCCTTAAAAATTTTAACGCCGGCCACTATATGATAATTTCGTACAGTAGAACTTCTTATATAAGAAAGATACGCAGTAACTAGCATGCGAGTGACTGGCACAATAATTAATATGACATACCAGCTTATCAACATTCAACAAGCTACAACCATATACAGCACAGTTTCTAAATTTCTTTAAAATTAAAACAAAACCAGTAAAATTTCATTAAGCACTACTAAAAAGAACTCATCAAAAACGCACAATAAAACAGTAGAGTAGACAACACTATAAAAATGCATGTAAGAAGAACATACTTTACAAGCTACCATAGACTCTTAGAAAATTGTAACGAAAAATTTCGAAAAATATATTATTATCTGTCTTTTTTTCTATATATATATAAAATACTTCATTTTCATCACACTCGAGACTTAGGACATGCGAAACACTCGCCGACTACATAAGTTATAATTTAAATATAATTGTTGACATTCATATATTAACCAGAATATCAAAAACAGTACTACTAAGTAAATAAACAACAATTTCAAATATTTATTAAGGCATTAATTTTAATGTATTTTAAATTAAAATCTTCAAGTTTGTAACGTTTTGCTATCATTTTTTCAATTTATATATTATTTTCTGAATAGACTCTCGTTTACTATGCAACATTATAAAATTTAGATTTTGTAGTACTGTCATCTGAACCCTATAAAAAAGTCTTACAAGTTATATTTTACATAATACTGAAAACAAAAGTAGAAAAATAACATATTCACACCAACCTTCTAAGATATGTAACTTCTACATTATGAAGAATAATATTTTTTTACTTTTAATATTATAATATTAAAAATATCAATCAGAAGTTGGCACAAAAAGACAGAAACAGGACCCCAAATTATTATGTATAAAAAAATATATTCCCATAAAACTAATCAAATCCTTCCAAAATAAAAAAAGAATAATTCGGAGTCCCGTTTGAAGAAGCACCTCCACAGTATTAATGTTACAAGTATCTACAACTAATAAAATATCTTTTTATTTAGTAACGTTATAACTAAGCTGGGAATTGTATCAACAACCCGCAGTTTTATAATATATTTGCATTGATACGAAGGTAGACGTTATATACTAATATTAAGACTAGAAAAAACAAATGTTCATAAAGATATATTTGCATATAAAACAAAAACTAGCTGCAATAAATAGGGACTCTATCGCTGTGGGAACAAAACAATATTTTTTGTGCTCTAAGGAGCTTTGTCATGCTAAAATTATAATTTCTATTAATCTGTAATTATACATATACAGCAAGAAAAATCAATTAAAAATATACAAACTTCATTTAACAAACATTTAACATTTAGTTCATTTAACTTTTAGTATGACATAGCTCCATTTCCATAATACATAACACAAACATATCATAGTAGTGGCATGAACAACATTTTACAACATAATTATGTTTAATAAACATAAATAACGTCACTGTTATATCAAAATGTAGTTTGAAATTAACGTAAAATGGTATTCCAACCTAATATCCTTTTATTTTTTCAAAATTACTAGCAAAAATGACTAGCAGAATGTTTCACTCGAATAATATAAATAAAAAACTTAACCAAATAATATCATTTACTCACTTACTGACTGACACAAAATGACAGTCGTTTCTATTAACCATAACAATAGATTAATCGTTTCCTATAAAAAAACGTACATTTTAAAATAACAGCGACTAAATCCACAGCGACAGCCCACTAAAGGCGTGTAATTAACAATATAAAGAAAACAATCTTAAAGCTAAATTAGTATCGGAATGCGTCCGGACCCTTTCTCGGTTTAGTTAACCTGGAAAGATAGATTTGGTATTAATTAATAGTTGTAGTTCAAATCCAATAAGGATGGAATGAAATATTTCTTGATTCTGGTAATAAGTTAAAGCACCGAATTGAGTTCCACCACCCAACACGTAATGCTTCCAAAATACAGAGAAAAACGGAATGTCTTAATATAAGAAACAAAATTACAAAGGGTAAGGTAAGGTTTAGACATACTAAGCCCTACCTACTATTTTGTGGGTGGACGTAGAACCCCATGCTCAGAAGGTCAAAATGCTGGCACCATTCTTCCTCTTTCCTTACAGCAGACATCAAAAATCTACTGTCACTCACCTCGCCCACAGCGACCGACGCGGGCGCGCTGCGTGGTGGCGCGTGCGCGTTGCGTGGTGGCGCTGGCTCCACTAACAGGAGGCGGGGATTGTCATCGCGCGTGCCGCCTAGCGTGCACGCCGCACCCGCGATTTCGCCAGTGCCACCCAGGACGCCCCCCGCACCCGCGGTCTCGTCTGGGCCGCCCACTGACATCTGGGAGAGCGCCGACAGGACGGATTCCATATTGGTAGCAGGGATGTCGCCTTCGCCCTATTAATGAATAATATATAAAATTTTCTTAAAGTTTAATTTAAAAAATATCATTTCTGTTTTATTTTTATCATTTATATTTCTGAATCAAATAATTATCATTTCTTCGTTCTGGTAAGAAGACAATATGCAGCGTCAAATTCCGCAACTCTAAACATAAATGGGAATTTTGCATAAAGTAGTGGAATTTAACACTAGGTGTTCTATGCCTATCCTACCATGAGGAGTGAAACGTGAATCTACAAAAAAAAACAACATACAGAGTATGATCAACGAGTCGCTGTGAGGCTGTGCTGATTTCCCCTTTTTCCCGAGTAAGCAATAAGCCAACGTTCAGAAAGCCTAACTTGAAAGGCGGGCTCGACAGTCGCTATTAAAACTATTTATATACCTTTTGTGGTCCATGTTTGAAGAAGTGCAGATAGCAAAATCCACGGAAACCCTAAAAAATAGAAATAAAACGATATTAAGAATTACTTATAATATTCATAAAATATGTATACTAAAAGTAAACATTTTTATTTTGTGATTACATCATTTTCAAATATGTATATAAAAAATGTTACATTAAATCCTACCATCCCATATAGTCTTTTATATAGGCAGAGAGTAAAAAAGAAAAACTTAAAAATAATTGTTTTATTAACACAATATACTTGTAACATGTATAGAATTTAAATGAATTAATAATTTAATTAAAGATAATATAAAAAAATATAAGCACCATACAGCTTAGAATGATTCTTTAGATTTTCAAGAAATTTATATGAATAATAAAAAATTAATATGAAAATAAAAGGAAAATTTACCTTCCACACCATAATCTGCGGTTTAACTCCGCGTTCGTTTAAGGCCTGTTTCAAGTCCCTCACGCGAGTACTGGGACTTATGTTGGATATCTATAAGCGCATAAAAATACACTACTGTTAGCGAACTTGTTTAAAAGATGAAGATGATGATGGTAGATGTAAGTGAAAGAAAGTACTCCCCACTTAGGACCATATATTTATCAACGATTTGCCGGAAACTTTTTCCCACTGTACGCTGATTTGCCCTTCATGTACGCTGATGATTTAAAATTCCTAAGAGTCGTGGATACGTCGTCTATCAAAGACGTGGCTCTACTACAGAGTGACTTGGATGGACTGGTGAATTGGTGTAAAGAAAATAGCATGTTACTGAATATTAATAAATGTTTTCATGTGACTTTCACCAGGTAACTTAATATTATTAAATGTGATTGTTACGTTAAAGGAGTACCTATAATGAATGTTGACACAATTAAAGATCTTGGTGTTGTTTTTGACTTACATTTGATCAACATATTTCCGAAATTACTAAGAAAGCTACACGCTTACTAGGAGTTATTTTGAGAAACGGCAAAATGTTTTCACGAGCGAAAACTAAAATAATGCTTTATAATAGCCACGTCCTCAGCATCCTTGAATATAATAGCACTGTTTGGAGACCTCACTATTCAACCATAATAACACTGTTTGGAGACCTCACTATTCAACCATAATAGCACTGTATGGATACCTCACTATTCAACTAGTTCGTTGCGCATCGAGCGAATTCAGAAAAGATTTCTATAGCATTTATCAAAATTTCGAGGAATCTCAGAAAGCAAACCTTCTTATAGGAATAGATTGCAGTATTTTAAAATTCAATCATTACTTAAAGATAATTTATGGGATGAATGCTTAGGGGATATTCAGTTAGTTTTATGATTGAATAGACGTATTTAAACCTAACTCAAAGATCCCGTCTGAGTTATAATTCGGTTATAAAATAATTGGTAGCACAGAAAATATAATTAACGAAATATTCGATGAAACTTAGTGGTCAAATTGTAGAAAATCAAATAAACATGAAAAATAGATACGATAAATGTTGTTAAATCGCTCATTCATATAAAATTGGCGACTTGGTCCGCATAGAACGTAATTATTCTGATAAAGATAGCATAGGTAAATTAAAAAAAATATATTATTAAAGTTACAGGGTCCATACAGAATTTCTAAAGTCTTGCCTAACGATCGTTATTTAGTTGAATATACACCTTTAACTCGTAAAAATAATAAGCGGTATGAAAACGTAGTTGCGATCGATAAAAGACACCCATGGGTAACTTTTGAACGAGATGTTATTAGCTCCGAATCTGAAGAAAACAGTAATGACACAGATTAATGAGTACCATGCTAATTGTTAGTTACTACATTAAATTATGAAATTTAAAAATATTTTCTTTGTCATCTTTTTTTTTAGTTTTTAGTTTCTAAAGCGTTGCATTTATTTATAGACGAAAGAAAAATGATTAAGATTTGATTACTAAGCTTTGATATAGAGTATATTATTTTGATGTTAGTGTATTCTGATGTTAAGTAGATATTTGTCGTGTGCTTAGAATAGGATCACCCTGGTACTGGTGGTGTCGTAAGAGGCGACTAAAGTACGAGTGGGAGAGTCACGTCTTCAGCAATGGCAACACGCATGGGCAGACTCGCCCGGATCATTACCACCCCCGGCATTTTAAACCGGCGTGAAGTAGTGGCTTTATGCCACTGCGTTTCGCATTAGGTAATGCCGGGCTCCGGCGCCCAACCACCTCATAAGCTGACAACGCCCCAGTAGCTCCTCTGGTGTTACGCGGGGTCGTGGGCGGCGGTGATCACTTACCACCAGGTGACCCGTACGCTCGATGCCATGTCTTTTTCCATTAAAAAAAAGAAGGTATACTAGATTTATCTTTCCTTCACAAATTAATGAACTATCAGTATGATTGTCCAAATCTGTTACACATGTTTAAGTTTAAAGTTCCCTATAAATGCCTTAGAAATGCTGTAACACTTTGCCAGCCTCCCATTTGTAGAACCTTGTTGGACTCTAATTCGCCAGTCTCTCGTTTATGTCGCCTAGAAAACGAATATTCAGCAAAAAAATATATTTTTTGGGAATCACTCCGTAAAATTAAGAGTAAACTCGCATATAATGTTTAATAATAGTAATTTCGATCTCGAAATCAAATTTTCTTTCGTAATTTTTTTTTGCAATTTATTTTTATACAGTTTTAGTAGTAAAGATATTTTTTTTACTGTGATTGTTATTACTTAATCTTTTTCTCACAAAAAAATACTTGCATGTGGTATTTATCGTAACAAACATATGTATAGTTCTTATTTTTTTTAAGTATATATATTCCAATTATACAAAGCTGTACTGTACCTATGTGATAAACCAATAAATAAATAAAAGCAGTGGAATTGTGTCGATCAAGGTCAGTTGCTTGTAGGCCCTTATTGGAAAAAAACTAGTGTGAAGTATGTGTAGTGGGCTAGGTATTCACAAAAGTCTTATAGCGCCCGTCGCGTTCAATACAATGACGCATTTAGGGTGCTGCTGAGGCTGCCTCGCTTTTGTAGTGCGTCTGGGATGTTTGCGACGGCGCGAGTTAACTGTCTTTGCCACAATGCGCTAAAGATATGGCTCCTTATTACCAAGACAACAGCATCCTAAATTTGTCTAGTAATTAGACTGTGTTTACGTGATTCATTGCTGCGCCATCGAGTGGAATGGAGAAGTAAATATTAACATAGATATTAAGATTTCATGAATACTAACAAAATGAGTCATACGCCGTGTGTTCAAAAAGTAAGGTGACTTTGTATTTTTAAGAAAAAATATTTATTTATTTATCAATATTTATGTTGTCCCCTTCAAAGTAAT
>DWGR01004363.1:0-11203 GCA_018247715.1 Heliconius burneyi
AGTATTTTGTTAAGCTTTGATTGAATAATAATTAAAAGTACTGAGGACAAAAAGAAACATTTTTAAGCCATCTTTGACCGCATGCTATCGATGTGGTTTCGATTTCCACTGAGAGGAATGGAATGACTTAAATTCGTCCGAATTAAAAAAATTAAGTGTCAAATCAATGGGTTAGGTAGGTAGTGAAGCTAAAATAAATTATATTGCCATTTAATATTTCAGTGCGAAGAAAGTTTTACGCTATAATTAGCCACGGAGCGACGCCTCAATCCAACTTTTACAATGCTCAGCAGATATTTAAAAAAAGTACTTTGCCACGTTACCAGAGCGAGGAAATGAAAAGAGATAGAGATAAGATATTTCATTATCAGAGTGAGTATCGAACTTAGAACCGACTCTCGTTTACAGCCACACTTTGTGCCCCTGCGTCACTACTGGCCTCATGTTAATTTGTTAAAATAACAAATAATATTAAGATACTGTTGAGGAAATTTTGACTTACGGAGCGGCGGCGGGGGCTACGGACGACGACCAGAGAGCAGCCGTTCACTCGTTCTCACTTCTTTCCGATTTTCTTCTTCTTTTCAACTTTGATAAAGCAAAAATACAAGTATGTACATAATACAGTCCATTTTTTTATTTAACAAGTAAGGATAAGCTGTTTTCCATTCCCAATTATGCACAGGGCAATATCCCCAATAGATACAAAGTTAATACGAAAAATGTTTGATATTATACCTTTCATTGATAGTGAGTAGAAAAGAACATAGATGCATGTCATTAAAAAAACTATTACAAGCCTATAGAGTATAGCCATTTTATATATTATAGAACCTTGAACTTTGTTTGGAACTTTGGAATATAATTCGTTTAAATCAAAAAGCATTATCTCGTATAATTTTTTTTATCATGTTTTTTCTAAAATTTTAAATTTCATACATTTGACAAATGTAAAACGACTGTGACCCTACATCAAATCTGAACCCACTTCAATTCACCACTAGTTGAATAATAGAAACGTATATTATTTGCAAACTAAGAAGGTTTTCCACTAAAAGGAATTTAATGCACACAACATTCTAAAGCCTCCATCAATCTTACATATTTCACGGGAACACACAAACGGTAGTTGCATTACCTGTATGACTGATTATACCATCGATATTTAGGGATGTTTTGTGATGTGTTTTTCATCTTCACGCTTTTTCCCGCATGGAACCTGCTAGGCGGGATAAATACCACTATATATACTTTCCGCCCGAATTCAACATCTTGTATGTAGAGTTACCTTAATGCTGCGCGTTGTCTGGTTATGGGAGTGAGAAAAAGTGAAAAATCAATAATGTGACTAATTTAAAAAGTTTAAAAATTATATAATAATATATCCATACTAGTAACTAAAATAACACTTAAATATATTAAAATAACAGCAATATCTAATATAAACACTCAAAATCCAAATTGCAAATTCCTCTAAACCGTCTAAACATTCAGCCCACGTCAAACTCTTTCCTCATGAAGTTACTTAGTTTATTTTAATTAAGGAAACGAACAGCTTTTAAATATGAATAAGTCATGACCTCAGCCGAGTCCGTCTAATTACTGTACTGAAAATGATGTTAATGAATTAGGCTTTAATAAAATAACGAGGGGAAATCGACACGCGTCACCTCATTTAAGAGATATTGTGTGTTGGATGGCGGAGCTTAACGCCGCACTATTTAATCAAAATTATTTTCATATTTTGGGTGATTCCAATCGTGGAATTATTCTTTCTGAAAACGTTGTTAATGAATTAGGCTTTAATAAAATAACGATCGTTAACGAGGAATAAGATTATTAACATGCGTCATCTCAATTTGGAGGCAAAAAAGTGGCGGAACCTAACACCCATGTTTGTAAAAATACTGTTATACTCGTATATTGAAATAGAGTTTAATTACAATCAACACGCGTCATCTATTTTTCTGTTTTCGAGTTAGCAATAGAGTATGAGACAACTGACGGTACCTAACGTCGCTCTTTATGTATACATGGAACATATATTTTTTAATATTAAAAAATTAGCTTACAAATTAATCAATTAACCTATATAAATATGCATGAGGACTGGAAGTGTCTTAATGAGAACAAAGTATCTGAATTTCCAAAAGACGTGAATGTTTTATATAATTTCTATGTTTTCTAAAAATATCAGTAGTATATTTTATATTTCTAATAAATTTAATGAAAAAAGCTCTCGTCAGCTCATTTTAACTTCATTTCAGGTCTCCCTCAACCGTTTCAGATGATTTTCGATGTGACTAAACAAAGCAAACGACGTAAGCAGTCTGAATTGCTTAAAAAGGCTATAAATAACTTCAGAATATAGAGGATATAAGGCATTTTCCATGGGCGTGGCCTGACTCTGTTGGGGACAATTTTAATGCGATATTACTTAGCATATAAATCATACACTTTAAGATATGAGAGGAAGCGTGTTTATATAATTTTATTATATTTTTTTCTATATTTAAGAAATAGTCTAATTTCAATTGTAATATTGTTATTGTTAATTTATGTTATTTTTAATATTCTAAATCGAATTGTATAGTTTATTAAATTTAATAGAGCGGCTACTACTACATAAAATAATTTAAATGACCTATTTTAAGATTTACAGAGGTATGAGTATATCAGAGATTTTTCATGTCAATTGAATAACGTCGTGCTTAGAATAACTACCCAACTAATATAAAAGTACTCTTATAAAATTTTCATACATTACTATTGCATTCAATTTTTATTAATATTATTTCTTCAGCTTCGCTGTATCCTGTATAAAGCAACATCAACAAAAGAAACCTTTAGCCGCGGTAAATTAATAAATATTAAACGTTAAATTTATAATAAAATGCTACATTACCGTAATAAGAATATTATTATTTAAATTCAAAAGAATTCATTAGTACAATCGCTATTGCCCATAACTTGGGCCACACCACCCGCTTTGAGCGTCGCGTGTTCCTACCGTCATTTTAGTCCTTAATATGCGCACGAATGAAGAGATTTTCAATTTTAAGCACTCAATTAAAACAGTAATATAACTCGTTGCATTAAATTGCATTCAGTTACCTATTCGCTTTTGTAGGCACGATAATTATAGTACTAAATGCGTGAATATAATCTATAGCCGTTGGTAAATGCTAAACATGGCGAAAAATCCTTTAAAATGTATTGATGTGTAGGATTTTTCTACGCGAGCCAAATTAAAATCGAGATTGTGTTATATATTGTTGATACATTTCAGAATTTGAGGTCGTCATACTGCATATATGAATTTCCCCACTCTGCTAACTAGTCAAAGCGAGGCGTTTAGTTCCACCTCTCAGTACTTAGCACAATGTATCAAAATTTAAGCGGAAACGGAATACTATAACACTAGATTGACTCTGGATACAGCCTAACGTAGGAATTAACCTTAACTTCATGTTAGTTACGTTGTTTTTATATTGCTCTTTATTGCACTTATAAAAATGGAACTGGAAAATAAATAAATAATGAAATTACAATTTAAATATAGTACTGTTTTTTTTTAACAGAAATATAAAAAAGTTTTTTAAAAAAAGGCAATTTAAATATTATAAAGCTACCGTAAAAGTATGAGAGTGCCAATAAATATGAAGATTGGATCATACAAAATATATGAAGAAATATGGAATTTACATTCAAAAACGGTTTTGCTGTATAAGGTACAAAACTGGAAGGTTATCAGCGTAGGCTCTCCATTTTAAGTGCCAGATTGAAAGAACCGTCTAAATTAAGGATATAGGAAAGTGGAAGATAATATTATGTTTTTTTTTTCATAAAGCAGAGGATTCGAATCAATTTCTGAAATTTTAAATGCCTTCTGATAATATTATATACCTACTTGGTTTTATAAGAACTTTTTTGTCTCTCTTCATAATTTTCTTAATACTCTCAGCAGACGATAAATTACTGATTTATTTTTACCTTCTTCAGAATCGGAAATCGAACTCGCACCAGTCGTGTTAAACCACATTCATATTAGGATATATTTTTAATTTTAATTTGTTTTGAGGACCGATAAATATAAAACATGCTTACAAATTAAGTTTTACTTTCAGAGTAAATTAAATAAATTAACCAAAATACAAATGCAAAACTTAGATATCTTCAATTACACTCTCGATGTGAAGTTCTGACTTTGCATTTCTTTCTACTTTTCAAGCAATTTAGATGTGAAACGTTTATATATAAAAAATCCTAATGTGGCCACTCCGCAAAGTTTAAGTGCCCATTAGCAAAGTTGTTTACAGCTGCCCCCGGGCGCGCCACTTTCCGCCTTCTATGCCAATATTTTACTTTTACAGACAATAAAATGCTGATATAAATGATACAATATTGACAGGGTTGATGCTAAATCTTTATGATTACAGACTATAAATGTACACCGGTTTTAATGTTTTTTTATTATTATTTAATAATATTTAAAAAAAAATAACTTTGAAATCAAAGAGGCCACGACGCGTCGTTGTCGTCGACGCGAAGTAGGACTACGTCTGATAGAATGCGTTAGTTGTGGGTTCAATCTACACTCACGGTGACAACAAAAAAAAAAGAAATTGGTCACATTTACATTATATCTAGAGGTCATCGTGGTGCAGGGACACAAAGATGTAACTGTAACACGATGGTTGTGGGTTTGACTCCCATTTGAGGTAATGCATTATTATTTATAAATATTTTCATTTTTTCGCTCTGGTACTAAGACAAAAGTTTTGAGTGGCCAAACTCAACGCCGGACTTTTGTCTGGAAAACTCAAAACGCAATGCCTCGAAAACTTCAAAAGAAAGAGTGGTTCAGATTATCTTAACACTAGGTTCCTGTCTACCTTGTTGTGTGTGGGATACAGCGTGAAGCTGATTTTAATTTTTACATTATTTTAATAACTACGTTCTAGTAAGGAAAATGCGATATTAAGTTCTGAAAATGACTGAATGGTGGTTTTCCCAGTAACGGGATACCTTTATAATATGAGGAAGAGACTAAGAAGCAATTGGAGTGATTTATCACTAAATATTCTCAACTATTATGAATCAACAACAAATAGAGCTATTAGAATATACACAACTAGATACTGAAATACGCTACTAGATACCAAAATATAAACTGTAGCCCAAGCACGAATAACTATCGAAAAGTATTCGAATCGTTGTCGACACCAAATTGTATAAGCATTGAACAACATCCTATACAAATTTATATCGACAACGATTCGAATACTTTTCGATAGTTATTCGTGCTTGGGCTACAGCAATAATTAATAATGATAACATATAACCGAAATCCCTTGCTAATGTACGAGTAATGGTATATTATCCATACAACACAATTCAACCGATGTGAATTCATATCACATTAGTCATCAATGAAGCAGATAATCTAGTTAGTATAAACATCATTGAGGCCATCGTGGCGCAGTATTGCGTTTGACTGTAACTCTAAGTTTGTGGGTTCGATTCCCATATTCAATGTGCAGGTAAAATTGACCACAGGTTTCTTTTCTTCTACAGCTTCACGCTTTATCCCGCAGACGGCAGGTTAGACAGAGGGAACATAATCTTAAAACACTCCGTTCCCAACTTTCTGCCAAACTCTGGAGGCACTGCGTGTTGAGTGGCAGAACTCAACGCCGCGTTTTTGCCTCGACACCAAAACGATGAAATAGAAATATAAACGTTAATAAATATTTCACTTCCTGGAGTGGGAATCAAACCCACAACCATCGCGTTACAGTCAGAGTTACAGTCACACCTTGTGCCACTGCGCCACAACGGCCTCAACGATGTCTTGTCTTCTTATCTTAACAAAAATAAATAGGTTTTTAAAATATACAAAATCTAATCGTCATGATGTTATGGAACAAATTTTGACTGTAAGCACGATGGTTGCGGGTTCGATCATCAGTCTAGGGACATAATAATTTACAAATTGCAAGTCAGATATAATGCGGCGTCATTCAAAACGAAATGTCTCGATTTTGGGTGCATATTGAGGACAGTGTGATGGTATTGCAACCTACTTAAGCGCAAAAGATTTTTCTACAATTTGAACTTACTATCCTTACCAACTTTATTCATGACTAGAGGCCGCCCGCGACTTCGTCCGCGTGGAAATCCTATGATAACGTAACAATATTATCAACATAAGAAATATGGTAACTAAGAATTGTAAAGCCCTAATCATAGTCGATTGGTAGCTACTGCAGTATGCTTTTATAAACTATATTAAACGATTTTTTTCCTTCAGCATAAACATGCAGATTTTTTGCTTTGGAAACACGTGAGCCAGCCACATAGAGCTGCCCATGTGAAAAACATGGTGTGTCCAAATGTAAGCCCGCTACCTTCAAGGTTTGACCCTGCGATTTGTTGATCGTCATCGAAAATGCGACTTTTAATGGGAATTGCAAGCGTTTAAAACTGAATGGCAAGTTGTTGGGTATGATTGGAATGCGTGGTATATGTATCATACAAAAATTCAATCTGCCAATAAATTTACCTTGGGCCTGAATATTACTTCAATGCGTTTATAACAACTGAAAATTCGCAAAACGGACACAACCGTCAACGACGTCTACCCTCACGCATCAGCCCGCGTTAGGGTCGCGCACTCAGCGATGAGCTCTTTTTCTTGCACCGCACGCACCGCGCGCCGGATCACCCGCCCCACCCCCGCTTCCGCCACCGCCTTCGGCGCCGCTATGCCGCTAGATTACGCATTCAGTTTTCGGAAGCGATAAATTTATCTATTTTCAACTAGGAATCAATCCCCCAGGAACTCCGGGATAAAAATTAGCCTTTATGTTATTCTGGGACTTCAGCTACCTACATACCAAATTTCATCGTAATCGGTTCTGTAGTATTTGCGTGAAAGAGTAACAAACATCCATACATACATTCTCACAAACTTTCGCATTTATAATATTAATAGGATTCAATTACTAATGAGCCTATATAGATTTTTTATACTTGTACTGTAATAATAATACATTAGTTACATAGACGTCAATTAGTCTTGTTAAATAGCACCTCAAGTGATGGGTATTAATGTGTAACGTGTCATTTCGATTAGGCTTAGCCGAAGCTTGATTACTTAAGTCCTACTAAAATAATCTTACTAATTACCCTTATAATTCAGAGAAATCACTCCGTTTATTGACCTTAATACTGGAGATATATGTAATAATGTAGTACGTAGAGATACCACATGAACGGACTGTTTTGACACTATAGATTAGTTGTGTCAGAGTGGGTAAAAAAAGAGGCTCAATGCCTCTTATTCGTCTTCTTACCAGATAAGAGTAAGGAACTTAAAATGTTTAATTTCCTCGAGTGGAATTCGAATCCTCAACTGTCGCCCTTATACTTTTCGCAGAATTTTGGAGACATTGCGTGTTGAGTGGCAAAACGCCGCTTTTTGCTTCGACGCCAGAGAGAAAAAAATTAAATTAAATTTTAATATATATTTCATTTCATCGAGTACCCCCAAACCATCGCATTACAGTCACATCTTTGTGCCGCCGCGTCACGACGGCTTCAAACGCACGGCAGTGACTTAAGATTAGGCTCTCTGCTTGATAGAACGTGAAAAAAAATTACGGTACTTTATTTTTTCTGATCTTTTACCAAATTAATGCCAAAATTCTTGACCCTTATATCTCAAAAACATGTAAAATAGAAAACAGTGTATTCTATCACTACATTTCCTCTTCCTAAAACAGAATATCCGTCCATTAAGCAGCGTCCAGCTCCATTATACATGTATTACGAACGCGAGCCACACGTCAGGAGTTTCCAATACTAAACACTTGAAAGTTTGGCGTTGTTCTGCATCTGAATTTCGTTGGTCAAAGCTTATATTCGAGCACGTCAACTCTCCATACAATTTAGTGAGGTGCCGGCCTTTCACTTTGTAGTGTCAACATATGTGACGTGCGGCACGTCCTTACTTTGGACTAAAGTGTTTCTGTGTAAGGTTATAGAAATTTCTAGATAGACTTTCAATTATATTTTAATCTACCTGTTGTAAGAATATTATAAGGCTGAAATGTTTGGTTGAATACAACAATCTCTGGAACTACCGATTAATTTATCAGTTTACATAACTTACCAGTAAGACAGTGTCTGATTACTAAGCGTGATGGTTGTAAGTTCGTTTTCCATTCCATTTCCATTCTAATTTATTTTTCATAAATTTTCTAAAATAATTATTAGTTCCCCAGTTTGCCCTTTTTCTCAATAATTAGGGAAAAAGAAAACAACGTTCTCTAGAACAAAAACAGAAATTACGCAAACATTGCAATAAATCATAGTATTTTTTTTTTCAAATCTTATTTCATATATTCCGATATATCTTATCTGATACATTCGATAGATAAATATTTAAATGGCTCTATTAAATCTGAATACACAAGTGTTTTCATAAATTGTTCCGCATATCATTTAAACGATGTACATATCCGAGATCCGAGAAATCCGAGTGGGATTTCAAATGAAATTATTACTTCGAATCCTATTTATAAGGGCTTAGAGTTGAAATTTTAATGGCTTTTTCATAACTTTGATACAGCAATCGTTATAGAAATGGTATACATTTGTTTTAAAAAAAAAATTTTTTACGTGTAATCTAGAATCATACGTTAAATTAATTTTTTTACAGCATTTGTACAAGGCTTTTATGTTTGGACAGTTTTATAAATAAGCGCAGGTTCGAGTTCCGCTATGTTCAAATTATTATATAAGACCATACTTACTGCTTAACTGGTACATTTAAATAAAGTTTTTTTTATGGTAAAAGAACAAGGCAAACGAGCGTTCGGGTCACCTGAAGGTAAATGAACACCGCCGCCCACGACCCCGTGCAGCACCAGAGGAGCTACAGGTGCGTTGCTGGCCTTTAAGTATGGCGACGAATTGGCAATTACTCTCAAACTGACCATAATATAAACGGAATATTTAATAACACTATTTTTTTTATCTTCTTCTAGCATATTGCGAGTGTCAAAAAACTCGTTCTTATTCCGTTTTTCAGCTGTTTCAGCAGAATTCACAAGCTATTGTGTATTGAGTAGCGGAACTCAACGCCGCAAACACTATGTTCTCGTTGCATATATGACATAACATAAAAAAATCTTGTATAAGTATACCATTTCTAGTATAAACAGCCTCTATACATTTGAGACTGGGTAGGGCTTCGAAGTAATCGGTGTCGATTATAAGAACATATCGGAAATCTGTCACAGGAGCGTCGTATCCGCGACATGTGTTTAAATCGCTATAATATACTTATTGTTAAGTTAGGTTTACATCGTGCTTATAATAATAAATCTATAGATATATTTCTCTTTTCTTTTCCGTTTTTCTTGGCATTTAGAGTTTCGTACCCAAAGGATAAAACTGGACTCTATTACTGAATCTCCTCTGTCCGTCCGTATGTCTGTATGTCGTTCTATCTGTGTGTCCATCGCTTGTCGCCGTATTTATGAACCGTGATTTACAAATGATATATTACTGCTTCCGCAATAACAGAATAAAAAATATTTCAGGGGGCTCATACAACGAACGTAATTTTTTTGTCGTATTCCTGAATAATGATACGAAACTCTTCGTACGCTTGCAAGAGTGTGACTGTAATACGAAGTTGAGTTCAATCCTAGCTCGGGGAACGAAATTTTATAAAATAAAATTTTTATTTTTTCGCCCTAGTACCAGGGCGTTGAGTTTCGCCATTCGTGTGATTGGCGAAACCTCTAAAATTTGGCGGAAAGTTGGGAAAGAGTGTCTTAACACTAGGTTAAGACACTCTTTCCCAACTGCCTAACCTACTAAATTTGGTTATGTCTATTTGAAGGCGACTATTAGATATCTGATGAATTTTGATTAATTTTCTTAATAATGAATATTTTTTGTCTTTTTCTATCCTGCTCTCTCGCTCAACATACAAATATAATAATTCGAAAAAATTACAATTTATAAGGAACGGGGTATCAAACTAAGTTAACACTTGACTCCTCTACTATTTACGAGATGCCACGTTGCATCTTAATTTAAAAAGAGAAAAAAAATAATAAAAAGCTTAAAATATGATCCCATTAACTCAATAAAAAATAACTTCTTTAACTGTAATAAAAACTGGCGTCGTTTCTCCTCTGACAGCCATAAAAAACTTTTGTATTGCGACTTAAATAAATATTCTTTTATCGAACAATTCTTTCGTAATTCATGAGATCAGTCAAGACTAGTGGAATAGTAATGACATTAGATAGTAGTTCAATCATTTTTATGAATTGCTAATTGCAACTAAGTGCGAGTCGGACTCGTGCACAAAGGATGCCGTACCGGTATCTATATATAAGAGAACAAACATTATGTTTGGTGTATGATAGTCTCCTTAATGTTTATTTTTTATTCTCTATTTTAAAATAGACTAGATAGACCGGAAAATAGACCGACAGCGGAATCTTAGTAACATGACTTTTATACCTTCTGATCTTCGAGTACAGAACCCTAAAAATTAAATAGAAAATAACAGTTTTCGTGTAAAATCCATGGTTTATTGTAACTTGATTGAACATTTAAGAAAAACGCATTTGTCGTAAGGCTGGTACAGTTGTGACGCAAGCACAAGCGTGCGACTGTAAATACTACAGGCTATGGATTCAATTCCCATCTGAGAATGATCTACTATTTAAAAATATTCAGAGGCCAGTCGTGGCGCAGGGGCATAAAGTGTGTTTGCGTTAGCGGTCGATCCCCACTCAAGGAAATGAAATATTTATTTAAATTTATATTTTCATTTCTTCGCTCTGATGTCGAGATACAGTGAGGCGTTGAGTTCTGCCACTCAACACACAATACCTCTAAATCTCGGCATAAAGTGGGGAATGGTGTGTCTTAACACTAGGTTCTCCCTGCCTACAGTGCTATAGCAGGATACAGCATGAAGCTGATTTAAAATATTGTTATATGCGATACAATGAGACCCTTTATACTATCAGTTTAGTCAAGTTTCGGTCCAATGACGCTTATATTCTCATAAAAGAATATGAGATCGGATGGAGAACAAACCGTCTTCTTCACTACAGATTGAACTTGCACTCAAAGTTGTGTTTGCCATCTGCCAGGCTATCCTAGGCTT
>DWGR01004364.1:0-11202 GCA_018247715.1 Heliconius burneyi
TCCAACGATTTTTGAAGGCATTGCGTCTTGACTTGTGGAACTCAACGCCGCGCTTTGCCTCGACACCACACCGAAGAACTGGTCTAAGTATAACTTTATTGTATGACAGAAATTAAACAAAAAGTTTCACAGAAAATATCTAAAACTGTTTGACAGGCATTTTAAACTTAAATGTATAATTTTATATATTTTACAATTGACTTTCAAAAGCAAAAATAAGATAAGTCTTATATTCTTGCTCTTAATTGAAATTCTCACATAGAACTTAACTTTCATTTTCAAATCTGCTCGCTTGGAATCATCTTGATTGTTTGGACATGCGCCTACATCACTTTTACTCCACAAACACCGACACGGACAGACGGACAAGCCTAAATTATGCTAATTGATACGCGACAAAAATGGAAAAACTTTCGTTGGCAGGGAAAGTTGATGGAATGGAGTCACCAATAATGGAGTCGTAAAGACTGATTTATGGTTGGTAGTTTAATCGAAATAGTTTGTTGTTATAGGATGTTCTTTGATTAAATTTTCCAATCAACGCCATAATATTTATTTCATTATATAATATTATAATATTTTGTCGAAGCACAGTGGCGTAAGAGTGTGACTGTGACGCGATGGTTGCGGGTTCGATCCCCACTTGAGGAAGTGAAATATTTATTTTTGCTTTTTAGTAGAAGCTGTTTTTTTAACACAAAAAATCTAGTCAAGCCAGTAGTTCCTAAAGTTACCGTTTTATTAATATAGACATTATAGATTTGTTATAATTACGTATAATACGATATTCAAATGAAATCACGTTATCATTAATACAAAATTTTAAAAAATCTCACTAATATTTGGTACTATAAACATGAATTACATATTACGTATAAATTAAAGAAATATAATAAAGAATATCTAAAGTAAAAGGTCAATAATTTGATTTTGAAAGAAAATGTTATAAAATTTATGTTATCTAAGTGTAAGTTTAACATATTTTTAGAGGCCTTACGAAATTTTTATGTAAATCGATAATTAAGTCTAGCACATCAAATCAGTCATGGTAATCTTTAAAGTAAATTAACCTAATTAGGTAAAAATGAATATTTATATATTGATCCCAATTTATTACTATCTATATTGATAAAATCTACCGTCCCTTCAAATCTAAAGTAAGGCTGTCGTGGCGCAGTGGCATAAGCATGTGACTATAAACTCGACAGTTGTGGGTTCGATTCGCGCTCGAGGAAATTAAATGTGTAATATTTTCATTTTTCTCACTCTAGTAACGAGGCAAAGTGCGACGTTCTCTCAACATACAATCCCTATTATAGGATATAATTTATTAAATATTTAGTATAACTTTACTACAAAACAATAATAAATTCAAGCGGGCGAAGCTGGTGTGTATGAATATAAATCTAACAATTATTTAATTTCGTGTACGCTTATGTCGGTCGTTCAAGTATTTGTCACAGTCTGAATAAATTTTACTTTCCGCGTCAGAGTACACTGCGTGTCACATTACTTACAATTATACTCGTAGTTTGTACGAAACATATCTTCACGCACCTCTTTTAAGGAGTCCAGAGTTATAATCACTTATTATTTGTATTAACAATATAATTAGATGATTATTACATTAAATCTATATCTAGAGATGTAAATTTGATTTTAGGATCTGAGATTTAGTAAATTGAAAATTTTGAAGATTTGAAAATATTCTTGTTTTCCTATTTTTTTATGTAGCTCTTTAAATTTAAATAATTAATGGCTATTTGCATATCTAATTTAAATAGAATTGTATATTTTGTTGTATATAGCTACAGACAACACGCATAACGGCTCTGCAAAATACTAAGAAAAGACTTAAACGCGCTCTTTAGTATAGTAATAAGCAAATAATGACGGCTATATCTACCTAATATAAAATAACTTTTTTAATTACACTGGCTGAACACTAGGCTACCCACCCTGCTATGTGCGAAATGCAGCGTAAAGCTACAATAAAGAAAATACTAAGGTACTTGTAACCTATGTTAAATCGATCGAGCCCTATGTGAAACCAGTCAACATGTGTCAGATGCATTCAAGCTTGCACCGTTATAGACATAGATTCCACAGTCGGTGCCTTATCAAGCAAATTGTCATTTTCAATAATAAATATGTGTAAAATTTTATTTTAAATGTACAAAAAATTGAACGAAGCGGTATATGTACCCGCACTTTTTGGACATCCTCTAAATTTCCAATAAAAGTTTTTCTCTATTATAACTGTAGAATAAGTTTGTGAAAAAATTATATGCGTAAAAACATAACTATACATTATTAACAACATTATTGTTATAAAAAATGTTGTTTTGGAAAAGTTAAAAAAATATTACCTTTTTTTCGCCACATCTGGCTTCAAGAAATTCTGATCTTAGCTAAAAAGAGAAGATAATAATAGTGACACATAAAAGAATAAAACAACTGAAAATGTCAAACGAAATACTACTTGTTTTATTCAAAGGTGACATACCAATTGATTTTGTTTCTACAATAAAACTATATTTGATAAAAACTATAAGTAAAAGTAAAGTAAAATATTCTTTATTGTACACCGATTATTACATTACGAGGATGTTCATAATATGATAGTACAATAGGCGGCCTTATTGCTAAATGGGCAATCTCTTCCAGGCAACCTTGGGGTAGAGGAGATCGTTAATTAAATGGGAAGAGAGCATAAATAAACATATAGATACAATAATATATGTAAGATTCTTTATTGCACCAAATTAATACATAAGAAAATATACATTGCAAAATGATATACACAACGGTGGACTTCTCTAGAAGAGATCTCTTCCAGTCAACCCGTGGAAGTGGATAAGTGCAAATTAGCGGGAATGACAAGATAGTGCAGTGATACACTTATAAAAATATATAAATACATACACGTAAAACATATTTATATATACATACTTATACACATTATTTGGGTACATACGAGTACTTCGTACTTTTAATTACATTAAAAGACATTGAGTGACCTAAAATAATATTACTTGTATGTTATTGGTAATATTTTAGACTATAGTTTTACTTTTATACGTTTTACTAGACCGCATTGTAGCTAATTAACTCTAATAAAGAAGTCTAAGAAATTAAATTACACGCATTTCTAATTGTTGTATCATCATGAAACTTGGCAATTACGTATAGATAACAATACAATATTATGGTGCCATCGAGCTGGTCTGATGATGGAGTTGGAGGATGTAATGATGATTTTAACTATGAAATCCTTTGGTATTTTTTCAAAGATCTACCCCAAATGAGAGGAATTCTACCACAAAGCTGGCAATGTTTCGAATTTGGGCGGAATGTGTAAAACAGTGCCTTAAAATTAGCCGTTTTCCTTATATATTATATCCGTTCTTCGCCTTATATATTATATATTAGATAAATAGTGAAGCTTAAAATATTATTTTCATATAATAGCTATGTAATTTTATAGTAAAGGGTTTTCTATTAGGGACAACAATTTTGTATCTTTATATAACGCACCCTTAATTTTTTTTAATAAACTGTCAATGTCAAAACGATAGTTAAAGTCAACATTTTTACTATGGTAAAGTTCACGAACCAGCAACGTTTAGAAGTGATTAAAAATTACTACCAAAATTCTGAGTCGGTAGTCGCAACTTTAAGAGCGCTTACTCCAATTCTCGGCCGTAGCTCACTTGTGGCTCAATGGCTTTGTTAATAAGCAAAACATGCGTTATTGGTCAGCAACAAACACACATGTGCTTCTTGAGACACCGTTGCATCCGCAAAAAATTACTGTTTGGTGCGGTTTTCATGCCGGAGGCGTATTTTTTCGTGGATGAAAACGACCGTCATGTTACCGTCAATGGAGCGCGCTATCGTGCTATCTTGGATGATTATTTGTGGCCAGAATTGGATCGACTTGACATCAACGATATGTGGTTTCAACAAGACGGTGCCACTAGCCACGGAGAGCTAAATTGAGCTAAATTGTTATGTCCTTAATGGAAAACCCGATATAATAACTTGTCATTTTTTCCAGCTTCACGCTGTAGCAGATGGCAGATGGAGCCTAATTCTGAAAGCATTGCGCGCTGAGTTATAATAGCAATAAATGAAATGAATCATCTTTTGAGACAACAGTCAATTTAAATTATTACTAATTAGAATGTTACGTCTAATCATAGTCATTACTAAATTATTGCTATAAACATGTTCTCATAACAAAAACTAATACATATTGAAAGATAAATTTGGAATATATTTTTTTTATTTTTTCACGCTATATCACGCACTTAGCAAAGTAGGCAAAAGTGAACCTAGTGTCCACTCCGTTTCTTATTTTCCATCTAACCCTGGAGGCATTGCGTATTGAGTGGCGAAACACGCCACGCCACGCTTTGCCTCGACACATGACAAGTAAAAATATTAAATATTTAATCTTCTCGAACCCGCAAGCTGTCGCGTTTACAGTCACACTTTGCGCCCCAACGCCACCACTGGCTTCAATGAAATGTTTAATGATTCATATCAAGGGAGGGTCAGAGTGAATTCCATCATTAACAGATAATAAATAATACATAGGGCAGAGTGGCTTTCACTTTTGTCTATGGTGGTGAGAAAGTATACTCATTAGTTATGTTTAATATTTTGTAATATATCTTTTGTAATATATAATATTTGTAATATATATTTTCTCAGAGTGAGTCGCTAAGTAAGCGAAGCTTTTTACAATTTCGAGAATTGATTTGTATTCTCTCCTATATGAAATAAATGTAAGGGTGATTGCGTGTGTTTCTTACAATTTTGGATGGTATAAATATATAAGAATATATAAGAACAAACAAACGATTTATTACACTCTTAAGTCTAATTTATACTCTACGCCCACAATAAACTAATGTTCCCTTGAAGTTGTAATATTATTAAGAAACAAATAATTATATGTAAAAAAACTTTAAGTTTGTCTTCAAAGTATTGAATTTTTAAATAGATTGAGGGGTGATGATGGAGTCACTAGAACCCAAATCTATCTATTACTCACAACAGATGAAACAATTCTTTAAAAGTTTATATTAAGGAAATTAAATTTAATTTAAATTTTTAACTTATTCAAATCATGAAAATATTGTTTTAGAAGTTCGTTTTGTTTTATAATTCAATTTGTTTTTTTTTTACAATAAATAATTTTTTAATCTGGAGATGAAGTCCAGTTCTAAAACGACAAACATTAAGCTTAAATTAAATTTACCTACTGTAAAGCTAAATGTCGATAGTCGTGTCGGAAACGCCATTACATAATTGCGCAAAAAAATATCAACATGTTCATGGACTTCATGGTTAAAATCATTAAAACAACAGCTGGCCGAGTTTCTTTTTTTTCGCTTGCTTTTTTACTTATTTATATACTTTATTATTTCAAAGTTGAGCTTTTACTTATCTTGTATATTTCGATGATAATTTCGAGATAACGCTGAATGAAATATACGTATTACTAAAATAACATGCAAAAAAGATCTAGACTCACCTGTTAAAACGGCCAAAAGTAATAGTAATCCACTGAACAATTTAAACGAATGCATTTTTAAAATAAACACTTTCACTAAAAAAACACTAGGAAATTCACTTAAAATCTTTCAGTTTTCTTTACTATTTCAACAAAACTAAGAATAAATAACAATACAATTCATTTTAAAGTTATTATATTAAAAAATAAATATTTAAAACATTTTTTTTTCATTTAACGTCAAAATATGTCAAAAAATGGCGCTTAAATAGAACAGTTTCCCGCGCGTTGAGCGCTTCGTTCGAAAGTCAAACGCCTACTGGTGCCAGTCTGTCAGGTGCACGCTATCTTTCGACCGATTTCAAAAGCTATTAGTGAACTCAGCATTATTATATATCGATCGACATTTTAATTTGGCAGGGTATACACTTGTACGCTATCACTCGACCGATTGTAGAAGCTATTAAGGAGCTTAGTATTTTATATAAATTTATTGACATCTTAATTTGGCGTTATATTAATTTTGCAAGTGTTCCAGATTGAATGGCCAGTAACATTGAACTCGTATGACTATTTACGTATATTATTGGGTTATTTAATTTTTTATTTAGTCTCTTAAATATTTTATGTGAAACTCGTTTTATTTAATCTATTTTAGTTTTGGTATGTAGGTAATTGGGTGCGTGTTGCCAGATAAAGCTTTATATACAATACACAAACGCCATTGCAAAATTAGATAAAAAATTAATACTTTATACTTAAATATTATTGGTTATTACAATGAATGTTTAATATAATAAAATCACATATTGATAACATATAAGTAATACTAAATTAGTAGGTACTTAAAAGAGATACAATTTATTTCAGTACTTTAGATTTATGATTATGATTTTTTTGGTAACAACCAAATTTATAGAGGCGTAATTTAAAATTCTTTGACATCTATCACGCATTGAGTAATGCGGTCCACCATAATTCAGTGGAAAATTGAGAATGAAAGTGTCCTAATGGGAACGGTGTGTCTCAACACTAGGTTCCCAAGTTCCCTATACCTACCCTGCTATGTGCGCGATACAGGAAATATTAAAATAATTTGTAAGAAATTATATTTAGTATTGAGGCAGCGGTAAAGCGAAAAATGCGATGGTTATGGGTTTGATTCGTTTCGAAGCTTTTATTTAAGTATTTTTATACCTTTATATGTGTATAAAAAATTTAGGTGCGGCTGATATAGTTGTTTTTCAGGCTGGCCCCACCAAATATACTTTTGCAAGCACTTTTGAATAGTTGAATGAAATAAAACTGGATGACATTCTTTTTTAGTTTCACTCTCTATCGTGGGATACAGAGTGAGATATATCATACAGCAAGGCAGGTAACCCAATTTTGGGACACTCCGTCTTCCTTGCACTACTCAATTTACTTTAGTGTATAGTGGCCTACAATCGAACCGACAATCGTCGCGGCTTCAGATACACGCTGTGCCGTTGTACCACGACGACCTTATTACTAAGGAATGATAACTTTAATATGATATACTTAAATATAAAAAATTCGAATTTTAATGAATTATAATAAAATATTCATCGAACCACAATCACAAACAATTTATCTCTTTGTAAGTAATTACGAGTAAATGTTCAATAACAGGATCTACCGATATACGTGAGGCCACTCGTGGCGTACCGCAGAGGCATTCGTGGCACATTGACATTGACACAAGCGTGCGATTGTATACGATAGAGGTTGTGGGTTCAGAGGCAAAGCGGGGCTTTGAGTTCCACCATTCTACTCGTAATACCTCTGAATTCGACAGAAAGAGTAGAACGGAAGTTTCTGAATGGCAACGAAGTGTCTTAACATTAGGTTCCCAGGTTCCCTCTGCGTAACCTGCTGTGTGCTGGATGCTAAACAAAATAAACGATATATCTACATAATATTATGTTTTTAGCAGACTAAGAATCAAGGACAAACTCTGCAATCATTCGATTTGCATTAAACATAATTTAAAGTTACGACCGTTTTAATATTTAACTTACTATATACTAAATTGTATTGAGTGACCTTTCTGTATTATTAGTACGTATTTTATAATACAAAATTACTTCCTTTTACAAAACATCGTTATCCATTTTCCTCTAATTTCCTAAATAAATTTAAATTACATTTAAATTGAAGTCATGGCGCATGATGAAAACGTCAGAGTGTAAATGCGACGGTAGCGGGTTCGATTCAATCTTCAATAGGGGAAAAGAAGAAAGGTTTTGTCCGGTAAGTGCAAAAGGTGGCGTTGAGATCAGATCCAACCAGAAAGTCATGAATACGAGTAGAGAGTTGAAAACGGTGTGTCTTGACGCTACCCACTCTCGGCCAAGTCTAAATACTATGCGGGATGAAATTACACTAAGCTATTGTTTAAATTTTTAAAGTGGACCACAATTAGGAAAGAAAAATACATTTTAAGAAAACATGTAGAACGTTTCGCAAGAGAGAAAATTTAATATTTTTAAAATCTAATTATAATCTTTTTTAAACCAACGACGTAATAGCTTGATGATAGCGTATGGCTTAGTGGTCGGAGCTCATTAAGTCTTAGACGCTTCGAAATAGGCGCGGCTCAAATCTAGTTTCATTTAATTTTTTATATAGTTTCAATATTTTTTTGTTCTGAGGACGTCGTGGCGCAGCGGCACGAGGGTGTGACTGTAACTCGACGGTTGTGCGTTCGATCCCCACTCGAGGAAGTGAAATATTTATTTACTTTTATATTTCTTCGCTCTGGTATCGAGGCAAAGCCTGGCGTTGAATTCTGCCACACATTCTCCACACGCAATGCCTCCAGAATTCGGCAGAAACTGGAAATCGGAGTGTCTAAGCACTAGATTTCTTCTGCCTACCCTACTGTGAGCGGGATACAGCGTGAAGCTGATTTATATTTTATTTGATTCAATATTTTTCGCTATGCCCCTGCACCACGACGCGCTACGTAATTATTAATTCAATACATATATAATTTTCGAACATTTCACGATCAAAATAAGCCGGTAGTTACAGAATGCTTTATTGCGTTAACCGCTACTAAAATTATTACTGTGAAATATAATAAAATTACTAACACAGTTGTATGGTTAAGTTGTTTGACGCAATACAGTAAGCGTTAAATGGAGATTATTTTGATCATTAATTATCTATATCCTTTATTTATTAACTCTATTTTTAATACTTATTTAGAAAACGTATAAAAATTTACACGTAGCAGGACTCGAACCCGCGCTTTCTGCAAACCGACGCTCTGACCACTAAGCCTTCAAGTATATTTCTTTCCTATGTGTGTGGTATAATGACATTTTAGAAATGTTAAAAATACACTATTTTTAACCTATACTATATTTACATAATATTTGGATATTCAAAGACCCCCATATATTATGTACCTTCGGTAGAGTTAATTGGTGAAAATCAAATTAAATCAGCTTCAAGCTGTATCCCTCACACACCAGGGCAGGCAGAGGGAACTTAGTGTTAAGACACTCCGTTCCCCACTTTCTGCCGAATTCTGTTAAGTTATGAGTGGCAGAACTCAACTAATTACTGCACTTTTCATATTCATATATTGTCAGAAATTTTCTGCTTAAAAAAAGACATTTTACTAAATGTAACGTGTGTGGATGTCATGAAGATACTTCTTCATGACATCCACACACGTTCCGCTAACGCTTTAAGAAAAAAAACCACATGGATTTTTTCTTATAAAAAGACTTTAACAGATTAATCTACTACATTACTTCCATTCTTGTTTTTTGTCTCACAGTAGGTACAGTACGTCCCACTAGTTATGACAACAAGTTTGACGGCTGAGCAGATTTTAGAAGTTTTTTTTTATTTTGAATATTTTTTGACGGAATAAACACTGCGTAAGAGTTCAGAAAATTTACATTCAAAACGGCCACGACTTATTGACCGTACTATAAGATATTTTTTATTCATATTTGAAATAAAAACTATTCCGCACAACTTTTAAAAAACAAGTCAAGAATGACGATAGTCTAGTTTTACAGTGCAATTTATATATATTTTTAAATTAATGAATAAACTAAGATTGTTAATACGTATATACAATCATGACGGTATTACCCTAGAAAGATAGTCTGCGTAAAATTTACGTATCCGTTTTATAAATATTCGTTAAAAATAATTACAAAAGGTTAAAAATAATAATAATTAATTTAATTTTTCTTTCAAGGCCATCTACTTTTAATCAAAGAAGCTTAATTTTCTTTGTCAATTACCACGCTAGATGGCATTGTATAGAAATTTTAATTTATAATTGAGAAATGAATGAATGAGAATTATTTTTAAAGGAGACATTTAAAAATACATATTAAAATAATAAATATTTGTCTTTTTCTGTACATAAATATTATTATTTTTATAATTACAAAATAGTTTGGTTATCTTTTCTAATGTCAGCATCATCATTAAACGGTTAAATAAAATGTCATTTTCTACCACAGATGTACATACAATATATTCGGTGCTTATCTTATATTCCAATTTATGTAAAAGATTACATTAAAAATGTTAGTGTTATATTTAATTTTCCTTTTCATTCTACTATTTTCATCGTATTTATGGATCTCTTATATTTTTTTAATGGTACAGTTTATTTTTATTGACGCCATTTTAAAACAATTTTGCTTTAGTGATACCATAGTTGTAATATTTGCTTATATTTTGGGTACACTAGTTTTACACCAAATTTAAAAGTATAATTTTGTATAAGAAATAAATTTACAAGTAAATACGTAAAATATGAAAAATACTTTATAATATTTATGGAAAATTTTACTGGCTTGTTAATAAGAAATTGAATTAACAAAAAAAGTCTAGTAAAATGCCAATTTAAGAAATTAGCCAATATGGATGCACATTTTAAATTCATGACAATGTATAGTTGTATTTACTTATTCCATATTATTGCTATAATATTTACATGTTCTGCACATGCATTAATTGAAATTTGGATTGAAAAAAAATTTGCATTTAAAAAGCGGAAAGAATACATATACCTAACTAACATTCGAGTAATACGTTAGTTAGGTATATGTATTGCTTATTCTACTCTTCTTACTATGTAAATTATTATGTAATCCATAATGTGGATTACTGTATCCTAATTGCATGAATTTTTCTTGTTTTTTTATTATGATTATTTTTTTTTATAATTAAATCTTTTAACTGTTTTTAATTGTAATGTCTAACTGTACTTAATTGTAACTTTATTTATTGCTAATTGTTATTTAATTTATTATCACTAGTTATTTATCAAGATTATTTGTTTTCTGTTTATTTCATTAAATGCTGTACATATATCTAATTGCTATTTGTAACAGAACCGCACTTACATGTATTTTAATGTGTCAAGAAATAAATTATAGTTTTATTTATTCTCAAATACATGTAAGTAAAACAAAGCGCTGTTGAGACAATATATAAATTATATATTAAAATTAAGGAACAGCCTATATTTTAATACAAGAAAAGAAAAACACAATCATAATAATTAAATAAAAATAAGCAGTGGAATGCAATAGTAATAACTTAAGCAAGGCAACACAATTATCAATCTGGCAACCCTACCCGGGTATGGCAACTGCGGCAGTGAACGGAACGAA
>DWGR01004365.1:0-11202 GCA_018247715.1 Heliconius burneyi
CAGCGGCTCAGCGCAGGAATGTGGGTTCGATTCCCATTAACCGAATTGATTTATTTTCAACGCAGTGCATTAACTGCATTAACACGCAGTGTCTCAAGAATTAATTGGTGCTTGGGAAACGAAATGTTTAACATTAGGTTCCGTATGAGTACGCTATGTTTTAATTATTAGTAATTTAGTCATATTTACCACGTGGGTCCGAGCGCCGCGGGCCGAGGTGGCGGTTCCGGCGTATCGGGGGTCGGGGGTTTGAATGTACTGCCCTGAGAAATGAAAAAATAGTAAGAATTGTTCTTAAACATTTTTCACTTGTTTTTAATTTCAATCTGTATATGGATTTGGATATAATTTATTATAAGTATAGTAATAGAAAATGTAAGGATTTTCTACTATTCTTACTTCTTTTCGTCGTGACGCACGGCGCCAACTCTAAGCACAATCGATTCGCACTTTGGAAAATAAATTATCTTTATTTCCTAGCTCTGGTAACAAGACAAGACTCGACGTCAAGATTCACGAACCAGCACAAAATATTTCAAAAATTAATAGGGGCGTGGAGAACGGAGTGTCAATACTATGGCATAGCGGAACTCAACGCCGGTAAGAAAGATATTAAATATTTCATTTTACGACCGTCGCGTTTATAGTCACACGCTTGTTTCCCAATAATTATTTATTAGTGTCAATTCTACACAGAAAAAGCATTAAACTTTTCTTAAGTTTTTTCGAAGATTTATAAGCAGATACTTTTAAAATATTGCATTGTAAAAAAAGCTATTGAGCCATATTGAAACAATAAGGCGAGCGCAGGCTGAACAGTCGGGCTGTATTTGCCAATTTTCTTCAAGAATCTGAACTGAATCCCAACCACTGAAAGTCGGCTAACATACATGGGGGTGAAATAAATTGGTACTGAAGTCCTCTACCTATAGACAACCGTTATCTGTCTATCGCGTTATATCCTGTATATCATACATACTTGAAAACCCATAGCGGCTTCCAAAGGCGTTGGAGAATCACCAGCAAGTGTTGCGTAATCGCCAAATCTTTCTGTCGTACGACTGCCTTGGATAGTCGCGTATGTGTTGTCAGTCTGAAATATATACATTGACACAATAAATGTCAGATCTATTCATGAAAATAAACTCAAATTGCTATAATGAGAATATAAAGTTGAAATAAAATTTAAAAAAAAAAGCCGTCATAGCGCAGTGGGACAACATCTGCGTTGGTTATGGGTTAAATCTCTACTCTGGGAATGATAATTACAATAATATATACTACAACGTTCCACCAATCAATACGAAATGAGATCTACACTAGGTTCTACCCTGATGATGATGATGAGGGAAACTGCTAATGAAAAACATTTACATTTACACAGTGTAAGTTAAAGTTGATCAATTTTATGCACTCTTGTTGTTCGTGAAGTAATTTCCATTAGCGCTAAGTTCTTTAAAAGATATATAACTGAACCATGCATTTAATCCCAAAAAACACAAATTACCTGTTGATTCATTTCTGCATTTTGCTCTTGATCACCGAACACATTCATGGTCAGTTCTTGTTCCTCGTAGGGTCGCAACTTCGTTTCCAGCCAAAGGGGGTTTTCAGTTGTGCTTAGTTCTTCTAATATCCTTCTTCGGGCTAGACTGTCTTTGCTGGACTGTAGGGATGGAGGTACCACCCTTGAATATGGCGCCCTAGAGTAAATCAAATGATTAGATTCTATATTAATTGTGGGGGTAATTTGATTTTAAGTGCAACGGTTGTGAATTCGATTTCCATTCGCGGGTACGGTTAAGTTTAATTTCCTCGTTCTGTTAGGAATACAAAGCATTGATTCCGCCACTGAGCACAAAATATCTCAAAATTTACCCAAATTTAAAAAAAAGATAATGGAGAAACGAATTTCTTAATACAGCAGGATATGTGCGAGATACAGTGTCAAGTTAAAAATATTAAAATTTATGTAAGTAATAAAATTACATTGGTCAAAGATTAAAATCAAATAGTATTAAATAATTAATACTTTTGTAATATGCCAAATAAATAATAAGTGTGTCAATACCACATAATACTGTTTTACAAAAAAGAAAAAGAGTTGCGTCAATAAATATTAAAAAATACAAAAAAATTAAGTCACTATTAAAAAATGCACTTACCAATGTTTAAGACAAGCGCAGACCACTATGAAGGTTACGATGCCCGTGAATAGTACTATCAGTAGAGCTATTAGAGCAGCCAGTGCTGGATCGAAGCTGTCCGGAGCTGGAAATTAATGAAAAATAGTTTACAAACGTGGGTTTGAGTCCCGCTACGCTCAAATTTTGATACATTTTCTAAAAATATTTTTTCAATGTGTTAAAGTACTTTTGTTACCTTTAGAGCTGGAACTAGCAGCAATAAGTGTCTCAACACCGAACTGCTGGTACACATCCTTGAGCTGGTCGTATTTAGAATCGATGGTCTCTAGCACTTTGTCGACGGGAAGCACTTGATAAGTGTCTGGGTCTACCGCGTGCAAGTGGATTTCACACCTGGAATTTAAATTTTTAAATGAAATTGGTTTTGTTTCTTAATGCTATATACCGCATATACCGTGTTAACAGTGAGAACTTTATGTAAAGACAATCTATTTCCCAATTCTTGAAACATTACATGTTTAATGTAAAAGTCGTCCTTAGTCTTGATACTGTACCACGGTGGGTAATTGAGAGTGGCGGCAAGCAAGGGTACAGGAATGACATAAAAATTACATTTATAGTCATATTTATTTGTTTTATTAGCTTCACGCCGATTACCGCATATAATAGGACAAAGGCAACTTGTGTTCCGGTTACCACTTTCCGCAGAAATCTTATTATCTTTCAAGCAATTACGTGATAAGTGTTGGAAAATCACGTCACAATTTACCTTGTTGCCAGAACGAGGGGTATTTCATTCCCACGAGTGTTAATCAAACCCCAGCGTCCCGTTTAAAGTCGCCTGTGCACTTGCGCAACGTCAAATATTTATTTATTTACGCTTTTTTAGCAGGAATTTATTATATATTAATTTTATATCAGCCAAAATACTTTATACGAGTATATGTAAGGTGAAGACTGTACTACCATTTTCTGTTGACACTGTCTGTGAGACACTACCACCTGGATGGGGAATATTTTGTAAGGAGTGAACTGGTAAAAAGAATGAATGAATACATAGAGTGAATGACTATATAGATTAAATGGATATGTAGGTAACTAGTGCAAATAGGCCTACAGAATGAACAAATAACTAGGTCAAATTACTTCTTATGACCTACCACTGATCGTATCTAGTGTCAGCGTGCACTAGCGGCAGAGTACGTGCTGGCACTAACAGAGCTCTCGCGGCGGTGGAGAGTCGCGTGCGGACTGAACTCTCCCACTCTCCGCCCGTGGCAGTGCAACTGTGGGACACTACCATGCGGATGAGGGACGATCTGTCTATTATCCAGATCTGTGGAGGATAGCTTGCGTTAATTTAGTTTCTATTCATTTGACATATATAAAGGAAATATTTATATTTAGGAATTAACAGCTGTTCAGCAGAAATTTGGTGAATTTATTAATTGTAGCAATGATTTATTTATCTTTTTTTTTATGTTGAAATTGTCAAAAACATAAAAAATAAAATCAGCTTCACGCTGTGTCTCGCAAACAGCAGGGTAGTCAGAGGGAACCTAGTGTTAAGACACTCCGTTCACTACTTTACACCCCAAATGCCCCCAATGCCTCCATTGCGTGTTGAGTGGCAGAACTCAACGCCGCGCTTTGCCTCGACACCAGAGCGAAGAAATGGAAATATAAACGTAAAAAAATATTTCACTTCCTCGAGTGGGAACCGAACCCACAACCGTCGCGTTGCAATCATACATGCGCCACGACGGCCTCAAAAATATCCATAAAACTTAATAATAATATTTTTTTAAACTTATTATATCTTTTTTCATTCATTTGTAAATATATTTAAGTACATGTCTTATTTAAATTCATAGTATCCATTGAAAAAAGAAGAATTTATAGTCTATACAAGTATTATAAATTATAAGATTTCGTTTAATTAAACACTCTAAGTAATCTTTTAGTATTTCCATTTTTTGCAGAAGGTGTAACATAACTCCCTCTATCGGCGGTCAGAGCTATCTCCCACACAAGAATACATGTACACATTTATTTAATGTTTAAAGCTCATATATTTGTAACAATCTATTCTTCAATTATTTAAGTCAAAGATACGTACATATAATAGAATACTAACTTTTAGAAACATAAAAAATATGGAATAACAATTTGAAAATATTAAAAGTACGTACATATAACTGGGTCCTGGCCTGTCTGTGTGGAGGCGCTAGTTCCTGTGCGATTATATCTAATATGAATCTATCGTGCTGATACTCGGACATGTATTGGGCTGTTGTTATTACACCTAAGGATAATAATAAAAATAAACTTTAATTAGAAGTGTTAATATAAATATAAAGTATAGTTAAGGCCGACGTCGTCACAGAACAGAGACTACTTCGTTTTGGGTCTCTCGTCAATCTTGACTTCCGCGACTCAACAAGAAAGTTCTCGAAAATTCAGCGGAGAGTGACCAACTTTTCCCTATTCTCCCATTCTATTAAAAAAAACATGTGGAGTTGAGTTCCGCCACTCAACATGCAATATCACTAAAACTGTGCAGTACTTTAGAACAAGATTTAGAAGTTACCATCTTGACTGATATTAAACGGCGATGGCACCACACTACCGCTGGACTTCAAATCACCAAACTTGTACAGATTCGAACCCGCTATCATGTATATAAGTGTTCCATTCTCTTGCAGGTCCGGATCGAAAGCAGTTATGGAAGTTATCGGCTCGTTGATTCTGGCTGTGTATTTTATGCCTGGGGAACAAAAACATTAGTAAGACAATATAGTTTCTCTTACACAGGAGTGAGAAAACTTTTTAGTCAACAGACCAATTTAAAGACCCGTTACAAAAAAAATGTTTTGTTTTACTATGTACATTGTACAACCATTTTATAAAAAATTATTTTATAACAATATGTTAAAGAGAGATAGCCGATGACATAAATTCAATTTAAGAAATGCTTGGCGGGCCGCATAAACATGTTTAACGTCCCTAGGGCCGCGTATTTCCCATCCTTGCGACACGCGGCTATAACATATTTAAATAACAAGTGACAACCAGAACGGGTAAATGAAAATTATTGATTTACCTTCTGAGGATGATGATAAAACCCACAAATGATGACTAAATGATGTAAGGTTAATATTATAAAACTTTAAAGTATGTAATATGAAACACATTAACTGATAACAAACAAAAGTTTTGATAAGTAAAGTAGTATACAGAAAAAATTGAAAATATACCGGCATAATAAATCTTCTGATGGAACTTCGGCTCATTATCGTTTTCATCCAAAATCTTAATTTTCACAGTAGCAACACTTATGTCCTCGCTATCTGTAGAATTATCTATGGAATTCAAGATGTCGGCCGCGTGTTCTAGAAGAGGATTGTTGCTAGCATAGATCGTCATTGAATATTCTTCTTGTTTTTCTCTAAATAAAATAATAAAATGGTAATTATAGTGATTATAAGTAAAATTTAATTAACTAGTTACTAAATTAAGTATACCAGTGATTCTTAACTACGTCTTTAAAAAAATTGTGGCCACGTGAGGCGCATGCGTGCGACTTGAAAGGCTACAGGTGGTGGGTTTGATTTCCCCTTGGGAAATGAAATATTTCATATTTAATTTCCTCGCTCTGGTAACGATGCAAAGCATGGCTCAACCTTCCGCCTGTATCATAAGACAAGGTTCCCTCTGCCCTGCTACTAGATACAACCAAAATGAGTAAAAAGCCGAAACAAGGAATACTTGAATTAGATTAGAAATAAAAAATTGCCTAAATTGAATTAAATTTGCCTGCGTCGACAGGGCAATTGTACTAATAAAAACTGTTTTATTATAAGCGACCATTAACACAACAATACTATATAAAAACGAAAATTTATTAACAAATTACCTGTCGAAAGTGACATTGGCTCTGATAGTGCCTTGCGTTCTGTCAAGAGTGAAGGCGCCATCTTGATTGCCTTCTAATACATGATAATACACTTTGCCGTTCTCACCCGTGTCCTTATCTATCGCTTTAACACCACCTGAAATAGAAACATATTTTTTTTATTTTAGCACATATATCACATTTTGCCCAATGGATATAAATAATATGAAAAAAAGAGAACAAACAAAAAATTATCGTGATAAACCCAGTTATGTATTTTATTACTATTTTCTGTAATAGTGTTGTGTCCCGAGCTGGTAAACAAAAAGACCCCTTACCTATTATAAGGCCAGCTGGGAGATTCTCCATGACACTAAACATGTAATGTTGTTTGACGAAACGCGGCGCGTTGTCCTTGTAGTCCACGAGGAGAATGGAGAGAAGGCGGAGTGATTCGAACTGAGCGGGTGTTCCGTTGTCTGTTGCTGCTATAATAAGCTGGAAGGATAAGCAGATTATATTTACATATTATAAGAGTATTTATGGACTAAAATTTGATATACGAGAAAATTTATGTGTGTTACATATTATGGTGGAGATTTTATAAAATAGTATAATTTTAAAATGTCCATCTGCGCACTGTAAATATAATATATAAAATTTGAGGAAAAAACTTTTTCTGCTTTCTTTGCTATTTGGAGAAATAGGTGAATAAAGTTCACCTAATTCCCATTACAATTTAAAGGTGTTGTCCCTTTCCACTCTTGTTTAAATAATGTATTTGAGAAATGAAACAATATATTACTTAATATTTTCTCCAAATTCCACCAATTCGTGCGACACTAAGAAGTATTATTATATTGTGTGTTAAGTAAACCATATTTGTTTAATCCATCAAAACCAGGAAGATAATATATTATTAATACAAATATATCACTGTATTAAATTCGAACTTCCAATCACTCATTTGACGTATAAAAAATTTAAATATGCTTAAGACATTACCTGATATTCAGCTTGATGTTCTTTATCCAAGAACGTTTTCGTCCTCAACTCTCCGGTACTTTGGTGTATACTGAATTTAGGTGTTTCAGCTACATTTTGATTATCCACTTTCAAATAGTATGAGATTCTTCCATTCTCGCCGGCATCCTCATCAGTCGCTTTGAACGTTGTTACAAGATAATCTGGTTGAACTGCGTTCTATTGAAGAAATTATTACTTTTTTAAAATTATTTAATTTATGTATTTTATTACTTCGGATTGATTTGGCCAGTCGTGGCGCAAGAGCACAAAGTGTGACTGTAAAACCGACTGGTCGTGGATTCGATCCCCACTCGAGAGGATAAAATATCTATTTAAATTTATATTTCTATTTCTTTGCTCTGGTATTGAGGCAAAGCGCGGTTTGGGTTCCGCCACTCCCCGCAATGCCTCCAGATTTCAACGGAAAGTGGGGAAAAGAGTGTCTTAAAACTAGCTTCCCTCTGCTTACTGTGATGTGTGTAGAATACAGCGTGAAGCTGGATCGATTAGAACACGTTAGTAGTAGTAGTAGTATTTTTAATTATTAAATATTTTATTGAATTATTAACATTTTCCTCCCTCTGGCGAGATAAATAGCGATATCAAGTTTCACTACTCGACACAATGTCTCAAAATGGAACGTTTTGACACTCTTCCACAACATTGCTTTAAAAAAAGCTGAAAGCTGAAAAAATGTTTCTTTTCCTTTTTGTGGCTCACCTCGTCTACCTCCAACACCTTCACCCCACTCTCCGGCAGCACGAACACCGGCGCGTGCTTGTTGACGCTAAGAACCGTGATGTCCACGGCGGCAGTGTCCTCATGCACGCCGTCCGTGGCCCGCACCTGCACGCGGTGCTGTGTGTCGCCCGCCACCGTGCGGGATGGGTAGATGATGCCAGACGACGGGTCCACGGAGAAGATTCCTAGTGGAAAAGTTGTTAATATTATTATTTTGTTTTATTTTATTCAAATTCGAAAATTTTAACAATACTTTAACTATTTTTAATAATACATAAATATATTTTTTCAATTTTATCTATATATCTATTTATGTCTCCGTATCTGTTTCTACCTTGTTCTTTTCCCTACTTCATATATTTATCTATACCTGTCTCTCTCACTCACCAGGCTCGGTCTGCTCCACTATACTATAAATAATCTTGGCGTTGTGTCCCTCGTCCTTATCTTCTGCCAGTACTTGCAAGATGGCAGCTGGCGGGTCCAACTGTAGGTTCTCAGCTATAGTACTCTTGTACACTTTTTGACTGAATACAGGCGGGTTGTCGTTTACATCGCGAACTTTTATTTGTACCTGATAGAATGAAAGGTTTCTTTTTAATCTTAAGGTATTCTCATATCAATTGTGAAAACATAGAAATATCCACAACAATCCAAACAGGATATGATTGATTGTTGCATGCGTAAGATTTAAAAAAGTTATTTTGTTTCATATATCTAATTGCTATCAAGTAATTTTGAAATAAAATATCGAACTAAGAAAATTAGGCAATGATTGTTTTACTCAAAATTCTTTGGCACTTATATATGTTTGTTATTCTTTGTATAGTTGTAGGTTCATTTTTTAAAAATAAAGTTTAATATTTTAATATGATAACATTAAAAGGTTATTTATTTATTTTTTTTACTTATTTTTTATTATAACATTTCTTCAATATAAGAATATTGAATATGTAAAATTTCATTAAAAGTAACTATAATCATTAACTTATTTCCAGTCCATTTCGAGATAACAAAAAAAGGTAGGGAATGAAATGGTAACATAATTAAATTATTTCTAATCCTTAAGTCCCTAAGAAAATATATAAAAATTACTTACTGGCACGCTAATAGACTTCCTCAAATGCTTAGGTGCATTATCCCTAGCAGTCACTCTAAACCAGAGGTAGGGGGTTCGTTCCCGGTCGATGTTAGCGTTATCAGCTACGGTGATAAGACCGGATGTAGGATCAATGTTGAATAGATGGGCGGATTCACCTGATAGAGTAAAGGTTATTTTGCCAAATTCACCTGAAAATGTAAAATCAGGAATTTAATATAAAACTGTGTATAATTAGGAACAATTAAAATATACACAGATTAGAAATATTTTTATGTTCTAAAGATGTCACCTAAAGTTGTAATATTGCTAAAATAATTAATAACTAAAAGCTCATTACACAAAAAGCTCTAAAAATGAAATAAAAAACTAGAAGAGCTGATAATCTTTTAGCGGCTTAACATTCTTTCTTAAATGCTGCCTAAGAACCCTCACGATTAAGCTACTTTGCAAACAAAAAACCTGAATTAAAATCAGTTTATCCGTTTAAGTGCTATAATGCAACAGACAAATGTACACATACACAGACACGTTAAGTTTAAATCATGACTACCTTAATGTTTTATTGTCCCAAAATGATGAACATAAAAATACCATAAAAAGAAATTTTAAAAAAACGTTAAAAATTAATTCTATATACACACCTTCATCATTATCAACAGCCGCAACAGTCAAAACACTCGTATTGGCATCAACATTTTCGTCTAATTCAGCATAATACGACGAATTATCGAACTTTGGCTCTTCGTCGTTAACATTTATTATTTCGACGAAAACTCCGGCAGACGACGAACGTTGTGGGACACCAGAATCGAAGGCGACGAGAGTGAAATTTATTGTGTGGACCTTTTCATAGTCAATGCGTTGAATTGTTTTGACCACGCCTGAGGGGAAAACATTTTTTTTGTTTATATATTTAGGTATTTTTCATTTTATGTAAGGCATTTATGGCGCAGTCCAACAGTAAGCGTGGTACATTATGGGAACTTTATAGGAATTACATAATGGGAACGGAAATATCTTAATAGGAACACAGTATCTTAACACAAGGTTCCCAGGTTCCCTGTGTGTGAGATACAGGAGGAAGAACTATAATTTAAAAATGTATGATTAAATAATAACTTACCCGTAACATTATTAATTCCAAAGTAAGGATTCGGCGGGCGTATTATAATCGCTGCTATCGGAGTTTCTCTGTCAGTTGCAGTATAAGTATTTAATACGGAACCTATAGGTTGCTCTTCTAGAATTTTCTCGACGTATGCTGGTTGACCAAAGACTGGGGCGTGGCGGTTCACATCCACTATGTTTATTATTAGTTCACCTGAAATTAGTTTTTGTGTTTCGTGTTAAAATTATAAATTTAAAGTCTAAACTAAATATACGTGATTTTAGTAATGTTACATATCTTATGTCTTGATTTTATCAATATATTTTTGTGAATTATATTTTAAGTGATACTAAGCAAGCGAAATTTCATTAAATAATAAATGGTTCCATTTGAGACAATTATTGCATGAATAAGAATCGGACCCATAACACCCGTATTTAGAGTCAGAAGCTGTTCCGTAGCATCAGAATGGCTCATAATATAATATCGATGAAACTACGTAAAAACATTTCGAATGATTTAGTCCAAACCTTCAGTTCTCTGTAAAGTGGGCGCAGACGCGTCAGTGACTGCGACCGGCAGAGTGACCACGGCCGCCATGTTCCTGTCTAGTGTCTGAGACACTGAGACACTGCCGTTGGGGGACACTGAGAACCATGTGGTGAATAGATTTTGTTCTGATACCTAGGTCAAAAGGATTTTAATGTAAGAGTTAAATGAAGTAAACGTAAGTTTAATTTTAGCTATACTTTTTAATTTTCGGGAAGTAGCGTGTCGAGCGACGGTATTCACATTTGTCTACAAATCAAATAGCCCTCGGGTGCAAATCAAACACCAACTATCGCATTTACAGTCACACACTGTGGCGCTGCGTCACGATGGCCTTCAATGGGGAATGCATAACTCCACTTAGGAGGCCCTCTCTGGCAACTCTGCTATAGGCAAAATTCAGCGTAACACAAAAAAAATCATAAATTACCTCTTTCCCGTTCTTATCCACAGCCCGTATATTCCTATCCGTTGCCAATTCATACACTAGCAGTCCGTTATCCGTTATATCCGGGTCAATTGCTATTAGATTATGCAGAATAGTGCCGATATCTGCATCCGCTGAAACTTCGGCCCTTTGTATTGACGGTGTAAATGTTGGTTTCTTATCATTTACATTTATAATGTGAACTGT
>DWGR01004366.1:0-11201 GCA_018247715.1 Heliconius burneyi
AGATTTTAAAATGTGTTTAAATCTTTTTTATGTTTCATATGTGCTTACTAAAGTTTTCGAATTTACTTCATCTTGATAAGTAGAGGATATGTATAAAATTTTTATATTTATTATTTTAGGTTTCCGTACCTAAATGATAAACAGCTTCGCGCTGTATCCCGTACTCAGTAGGGTAGGCAGCGGGAACCTAGTGTTAAGACACTCCGTTCTCCTTTTTCTGCCGAATTCTCGAAGCATTGCGTGTTGAATGGCAGAACTCAACGCCGCGCTTTGTATCGAAACCAGAGCGAAGAATTGGAAATATAAACGTAAATAAATATTTCACTTCCTTGAGTGGGGATCGAACCGTCACGTTACAGTCACACCCTTGTGCCGCTGTGGCACGACGGCCTCAATACTAAACCGAACCTTTATAAGATCACTGATGTCTGTCAGTCCGTCTGTCAATACCGTTTACTTGGAGTTTGCGTGGAATTGTCAAACTAAAATTAATATCGAACATTCATGTTCTTTAGAGCATAAGTCTAAGTGAACGTATCAAACGTTTTTGCTACATTTTGTATTAAAATTAAAAAGTATAACTGTTTTTTTTTCTAACATGCTGTTAGCCCTATACAGCGACTGGGTTTACAGCGACACCGGTTGGTTAGGGAAGAGGGTACTCTGTCCCTGCAGAAATGCAATCACTAAGTGGCTGCTTAACTTTGTCATCTTTCATAAATGAATGATTTAAATTTACTAAAATAGATACAGAACTTCGAGTCCAATTCGCACTTCACCGTTTTTTTCATATTTTAAATCATCATTTAATCAGCAATGAAAAGCATTATAGTTGTAAATAAAAAGAAATCCACAAGTGCCACAACGGACATACAATCATTGTTTGAGTTATTTTTGTTCTAAAATCGTATTTTTATATTAACAGTAAAAACTAAATCCGTTTATCGAACAAGCATAATAACGAATCTCGTTGACGAGCGCGACGAGATTGGCCCGCGACTTTATTGTCCAATCTCTGTTCAAACTGTTCCCGAAAATGTGAGGACCCGATGAATGGTTTGATACAGCGATATATCGATACAATACATATTGTGTGGCTTACAATAGTATAAAGATAAATATTTTTAAGGGATATTTTTATACTACAAGTTAGTTTTACCCTTTACTTCGAATATAGCAGAGATAGTAGTGTAAAAAAATAAGAATATATTCAAAATAAACTAAGTAATGGGACCGAATATTTAAATTTAAAAATAAATTATTTATCATTTTGTCGATAACCAAATAAGAAATTTAAGTAATTATAAAATATTATTCAGATTTATCATTTTCATTTGTTCAATCTAGTAATGAGCGAGTGAAATGAGTGTCTTAACTTTCTTTGTCACTCAGCTATATGCGAAATATGGCATGAAGCTGAAAAAATAAATACACATCTAGTTATTCAATTATAGTTACTGTTATTATTTAAAGCTATTATTTTCCATCAAAAAATATTAACCAGAAGAATAAGTAACATTACACTTGGATTAAAATAACTCGAAGATACACTAAGCGTAATAAAGTAGCGGATTTAAGCTATTTGAAGCTTAAAAATAACTTCGTAGCAGTAACAATGCAAGCTCGTACTCGTATTATGACAATAGGACTGCAGCAAAAAGGACAATCTAACTAAAGTGCAGCGATATGCCAAGTTTTCATGTACCTTTCTCAATTTTTTTTATTTCATTCATTTTGATCCCGCGCATAAGAGATGAAAAACTTTTTAGACTATTCGAGTTTTGGCTCGCGGAACTAAACGGCGCGTTTTGTGTAACATAGACAGATGAATGATAGTGATGAATTCATAACCTGTTTATAAAATATAAAATGATATAGTATTAACTAATTAAATAATATTATAAACGTGAGAGTTTTTTAGGATGGAACACAAAACCTACTGAACAAATGCTGCTAAATCGACTTGTTGCTTCGAGCCCCATTCGAGGAAAGAAAATATTTATTTAAATTTATATTTTCGTTTCTTCTCTCTGGTTTCGAGGCAAAGCTCGGCGTTAATTCCCGCTACTAAGCACGCAATGCCTCCAGAAATGGGCGGAAAGTGGGGATCGAAATGTCTTAATACGAGTATGCCTACCCTGATGTTTGCGGGGTACAGCGTGAAGTTGACTTTATATTTATAAGTCCTTTTTTATGTTCTGGGTGTATCATAAAGAATATTATTATTACTAGCTACTCGCTGACGGCTTCGCCCGCTTACCGCGTGAGTTTCGCCACTCAAAACACAATGCCTCCAGAATTTGGCAAAAAGTTGTGAGCGGAGCATCTTAACACTAAGATACCTCTGCCTACCCGGTAACATGCAGGATACAGCGTGAAGCTGAAACAAAAATCGAATGAGATAAAAATTAATAAATCAGCTTCTGCGGTATTCCTCAAACAGCAGAATTGGCTGAGAGAGCATAGTTAAAAGAAACTCCGTTCCCCACTTTTCGCCGATTTTTTGAGACATTGCGTGTTCAGTGGCAAAACGCAACGCCGGGCTTTTTGTCTTGTTGCCAGAGACATGATAATTCATTCCCTCGAGTGGCGATCAAACCCACAAACGTCACGTTACAGTCACACATTGTGCTCTAGGACCACGACGGCTTAAATCAGATACTTGTCAATATGTTACATACGAAAATAAGATGTATATACAACTTGACTCGAAACTTTCCTTTCAAATAACTTTCAACACACCAATTGAATATTTTCTATTTGAAAAGTGTTTCATATTTCCAGAGAATAGTTCTGCAAATAATTTCCTGCAGCAGAACACACTTCCTCACTGCTTTGTAGCGAACAATGTTAAGTGATTTACAATATGGTTTTCATGTAATGTGAAGTTATGACTTGCTAGTGGGATGAAAATTATAGAGATTATTTTTTGAAATTCATATTACACTAAAAATACAAAACTTTTGCTATAAATTCTTTTACCAGTCAAATTTTGTTGATTTTGTTTTGCAATATAAGTTTTGATATACCTATACTACGATACCGAAATATGGTACGTTTTGTAAGTCAATGTTACTTTGATTAAATCATCTTAAACATTTTATAAAGATTTTCTCCTATAAAACAGTAGTTCAGTTCCAACTTGACTATAATTACTTACATATATAATCTGAACATTAAAATAAAATCAGCTTCACGCCGTATCCCGCATACAACAGGGTAAGCAGAGGGAACCTAGTATAAAGACCCCACTTTCCAAGGACTTCTAATTTCGGGGAAATTGCGCGGCATTGAGGTCTACGACTGGCAGACCTCAATGCCGCGCTTTGTCTCAACACCGGAGCGAAGAAATTAAAATATTAATTTAAATAAATATTACATTTTCTCGAGAGAGGATCGAACTCACAATCAGTCGTATTTACAGTGACACATTTGTGCCTCTGTGTTCCTATGCTCCCTCCGACCACCCTACTATGTTAGTGGGATACAGCGTGAACACAAGACAGAAATATTTATAAGCCAATAGTGTAAGTAATTACAGATCTAGACAAATAAGAAAAATAAAAATTTAATTAAATTCTACATTGAACACACAGCGACTAGCAACTTTACTTTTCTTTTTAGACGAACAACGGACAAGTATTTAAAAATGTAAAATAATGAGACCGCTAACGAAATAACAGCACGTTGCGTCTTTAAGTATTTTAAAGACACTAAAAGAAGTAGAAGGTTACGACATCATTAAGTTTTACTAAATATATTAATTTAATTATGTTGTCTTTTGTTTAGTATGATTTGTCAGTGGAACTGACAAAATTGTTAAAGACACTCCATTTTCCGCCCGAATTCGGGACATTATGGGTTGAGGAATAATACCTCGCTTGGTCTGCTTTTTAGCAGATCTCCATTATAAGGACAATTAGTAAAATGCATTTTCATTTTCATTCATTTTCAAAAATTAAGGATTAAACCTACAACCATCGGGTTCATAGGAATATAGTGTCCTATTACATCGATATGACATCTTTAATATCTGCCGTATATTAGAAATATCTCATATATATTTCCAAATGAAATATGAAGATAACTTTTTCTTTTTTGCTGAAAGTTATAAAGCCATATAAAAAACAAAAATGGTCAAGGCCGTCTTTGCAGATGAAACATCTACTTAGCTTCTGACTCAAGTAAGTTGTAGATGAAGACGGCAGTTGTATGATTAATGACAGAGGACTGTCGGCGTCAGTCCCCGGATATCTTCACTTCACTGTCATCACTTTAACGGATTGTTTTGTCAGAAATGTTTAATTATATCTGAATGGATATGAACGATTTATTTTGTTTATATTTTTTTGTCACACATTATAGAAGCTGTCGTGGCGCAGCGGCACAAGGATGTTACTATAACGCGACGATTGTGGGTTCAATACCCACTTGAGGAAGTGACATATTTATTTTCGTTTATATTTCCATTTCTTCGCTCTGGTGTCGAGGCAAGGCGCGGCGTCAAGTTCTGCCATTCAACAGGCAATGCCTCCAGAATTCGGCAGAAAGTGAGGAACGGAGTGTCTTAGCACTAAGTGCCCTTTGCCTACCCTGCAGTGTGCGAGATACAACGTGAAGCTGATTAATTTATTAATTTATTTTATAGATAGCTAGTATAATAGTAACTCAAACTCGGCTTCGCCCGTTTAAAATTATTGTTATGTTATCGTAATACATAGGTACTTACATAAATTGTAGCTTATGTGTTATTCTGATATATGTGTTTTTTAAATAAAACTGTATTATAAAATAATTAAAATTACATCTTTATACAAATAATTAGTATAGAACAAATGAATACAGTTTAAAAGTTCGTTTCTTGTGAAACGGAGCAACAGTATCGTATAATCGACAATTATTTCAGACAATTGTACATTTTCTACTTCTCTTGCCATTAATTAGAGAGTGCTAATGAATAAAAATAACAGGAACTCCACAATGAAGATCATTAGCGTCCAGGGAAAACTTTGAATTGCGACGAAGTTAATTTTTAATTATATAAAGTGGGAAGTTTTGAGGTTACTAAGTTGATTATATCTCAATTTGTATGCAATTACATTGAGATAGCTTTCAATTTTAAGTGAAAATTATTTTATATAGGTATTTTATTCCTGATTTTGTAAATATACGTACGTTCTTTACTAAGCAAGAGCTTTAGTTTTTAGATATAAAGATTAAGCAACAATTGTATGAATCAATAACTTCTTAATTTTTACTTATCTCAATAAAAGTAATATATACTCGTATTTATTTTAATTTGTTTACATTTATGATTTTTTATCTGAGTGGGGAAATAATATAATTCCCCGAAAGTCACATATTCGATGACTCTAGTCACACAACCTCTATCATATTAGAGATAATATATTTTTATCCAGCTTCCTTAAGTTGTAATTCATATTCTGTTGTTTAATATATATAATTCTATAAACGGCATCATAGAAGTGCTCTTTTGAGATAAAAATAGTATACTGTAAGTAGAACTCGACCCAATAACTTTTGGTGTCGAATGCAACATGGTGGCGCCACTTTTGACTATTGTGTGTTTTTTAAGAAGAAGGTGCTCATCGTGATGCTAGTTAAGGTTAACAATCATACCTGGGACTTGCGACTCAGTGTAGATTTAAGGGACCCTTAAAAGGCATCTCCCCTAAAGCACATGGCAGCTCGGTCTGACTGTCCAAATTAACCAAAGATTAAGTAATAGTAATTTATTTTACACATGAAACATATCTTTATTTTATTTCTATTTATTTAGGTCAGTCGTGGCGTAGAGGCACAAGTGACTGCTTGCGAGTTCGATTTTCATTCGTGGAAATTAAATATTTACTATTTTCATTTATTCGCTTCGATGTTGAATCAAAGTGCGGCGTTGAGTTCTGCCACTCAACACGTAAAGCCTCCAGAATTTTGGCAAAAAATGGAACAGAGTGTCTTAATACTAGGTTCAATGTACCTATCCTGCTGTGTACGGAACACAGCATTAAGTTGATATTTTTAAAATGAGCTTAATCCAATCCAGTACTTTTACAAACAATTTAAAATGATACTCTATAATATGAGAAAGTTCCCCATACACATATTATGTACTTACAAGTATAAATCACAACTGCAAACGTTTCCTTGAACTTTATTATTGACAAACTCAAGCGCCTTATTCTGATCTCTTAGAAAATTATTCGTAAATATATATTTTTATAAGCACTTTGTGTAATAAAATATGCTTTATAATCATAACAAGAATAAACTACTTCGGCGTTGGTTGCATGTTACAATTTTTCTTTGATCTAAATTTAAAAAAAAACAACAAAATCTATGTAAATTTCATTGCGACTTGAGTGAGAGGGTTGTTAAATTTAAAAACGAATTTCAAATAATTTTTATTCGCCTGTTATGTTTTCTTCAGTACAAAAACTCGAAGCTCACTAGAATAACACCGCACCGCGGTTAAGTAACTGCTAAGAAATGGATAGTTAGTCAGTCTTTTTCTCCTCATTCTAGACTACGATCAAGAACAGAAATCGTTTATTTCAATGTTGAAAAAATATATAAAATTTTGTATTTTTACTTTAGTGCTATGGTTTTTACTACTGTTATTTATATGTCGCGAATATGTAAATCAATCTCCTAAGGAAGAACAATATGAACAATACAATACGATTGTTAAGATTAGGAGTTACAAAAACTCTTCTGCTCTAGATGGTAAGTATAAATCTTTCAATTTATCACCATTTGTAAAATAAAAAAGAACGAAAAGATAACATAAGGAACCAGTGTCTAGTCACATCTTTCACCGAACTTTAATTTCCTACTTATATGAATATAACAGAATGTAATAATATATAGGCTGTACCGTTATCGACGGTTCAGCGGTAGTCTATGGACGAGGTCCCCAGTACCAATCCATTTCACTCCCAAATACGAGTATATTCAGCGACGTTCTATGTTTGGCTCAGCAGATATATGAAAATTAGATATTATTCGAAAAAATCGGATTATCAAAGAAAATTTGCAAATACAGAAGATGGTTGTCACCGTTGAAAAATTGTTTTTAAATAATATTTTATAAGAGTTATGTAAGATAAGCATGATAGGTACTGAGGTCCTATATCCATAAACAACCGCTGATCCGTCGATCTAGCCACACCTGCATATACTCGTACATATATTTCATTTTCAGTATGGAAACTAGTGGGTCAAAGCGATTCTTACTTATCTCTAGAAGATCGATTAGCAGCAATAAAATACAAAAAGCTACCTCTAGGTAAAGAAAATTAAAATAATTTTATGGCTCACAATTTCGCTTGTAAGATGTAAAACCCAGTCAATTGAATGTAAAAGCTTCACGCCGTATCTCGCGCACAGTGGGATAGACAGAGGAAACCCAGTGTTAAGATACTCCGTTCCTCACTTTCTATCGAATTTTGGAGGCATTGCGTGTTGAGTGGCAGAACTGAACTCTTCAAATTTAATAAAAGTATCTAATATAATCATTGTTTGCCAATAATTATTGTACATAATGAAACTTAATACTACGAGCTAACTTTTTACTACTACTACTTAATTACTACTAGCTAATTTAACTTCAACATTGATATATTTGAGACTCAGGTCCTTGTCGATTAGCGATCGTAGATGGTTGAGACCATTGAGGTACAGTGGGATAGCGTCAGACTTCAAGCATGTGTGTAGACCAAGTTTAGTTTTACCACTAAACAGGCAGTGACTCGCATGTAGGCACAATGCGGAGTACTAAATATTTTCCATAGTTTTCTATCTCTGTATCTCTGTATACATATTATACCTATATTGGCTATGCGAAAAAAAAGTGAAGCTATTTATTCTTCATTAAAAAGCAAACCAAATAACTTCTCGAGTTTTATATTTCGCAAAATATTGGTATGAAAAAATAAAAAAATGGAAAATCAAAATACCTGTGGATATTATTAGGGAAAGTTATAAGAGGAGTATTCAAGCACTCTATTCAGCTTAAAGCTCTACAAAATACGTGTTCTAGCGTACAAACAGTAAACCTGCTGGTTGTTCAAATAATTAAAATTTTATCGCTGCGCTTTCGAGGATCCATTTTGCAGAATGCAACGCACAAGGTGAAACAGAATTGCGCATTTATGGAATTTTTAAGCGGTTAAATTAGTGGATGACATTTGCAGATATTTCATTAATTACTAGAGACTGAAACGTGGCTTCGCTCGCTTATATTCATTTTTATATTAAAGGCAAAAGATAATATTTCTTACTAAATATTCATTTTAAAATAAAATATATTCTATATCCTTTCGTGTCTCTAAAAATACGTGTACAAAGTTTTATGATAATTGGTTGAAAAGTTTTGGCGTGAAAGCGTAACAAACAAACTTACATTCACATTTAAAATATATGTATCATATTGTCTGTTAGTTATTTCCATTTGACCATGGGGGTGAAAAGGCAGGTAAAAACTGATATAAATATTTTTTTAAATTATAATTTCTTCACATCTCACTATTAATATGTCTTATAATATTGTTATTAGTACTATTTTAATATATTAAAAACAGATTTTTTTAATATAATTTAGGTGACTTAGGTAAGCCAGTTCACATGCGAGACACAATAAATGGAGTGATAAGAACAGTAATAAGAAAAGGCTGGAGGGATAATGCGTTCAATCAATTCGTTAGTGATTTAATACCCATTGACCGTCAGCTATCCGATTTAAGAGATAAAGGGTATGTTTATTGAGCATTCTTTGTTTACTAAGAAAATATTTTTATATTCATATAAAAATATTCATTGTATTTTTTTATATTTGCTGTACTTTGGATTTTAATTTTAAAGAAAATATTTTAAAAACAAAATTTTCCATGAAAATTTCATAAAATGAGTAACACTCAAAATTCAATATTTAAAACAACATAGAGATCAGACAACGATGTATATCGTGGCGCAGTGGGTAGTGTTATGACTTCAACTCACTGATATAAACAATAATTCTGTTATTATATTTAAATTATGTTCATAGTCCGACTCTGGTATACAGACTGAGACAAGCTCAGGTGTTAAACTCCGCCAGTTAAAACGTGATTTCAGACGACACGACCTTTAGGTCGTACTGTATGTATATATACAGTCGGAATGAAGTGCTAAGATACGTGTCCCACTGGGAAAAAAAAAGATTTCAGGAAAAAACGTGAAACTGCTTTGTTTTTTATTTTGATTTTACCACCTTAAAACATTATTTTTACCACCTTATATGGGCATTTCTTTCAAATTTCAAATAAATTAAAAAAATAAAAAACTCTTTTCTATTATTGCGTGTAAACTGTCCTTATAGGTGTTTAAAAAGAAATTACAGTAAAAACTTACCCGAAGTCACCGTGGTTATATGTTTTCATAACGAGGCTTGGTCAACACTTCTGCGAACAATACAATCTGTTTTGAACAGGTCGCCGAGAAGTTTGCTTAAGCAAATAATATTAGTGGATGATTTCTCTTCTATGAGTGAGTTTTATATTTTTGTGAAACATTTTGTATAATATGGTTGAATACAAATTAAGTTTAACAGTATTTGGTTTTAAAAATATTAAAAATAACTCTAACAGTGTTTGATTGAGGGTTCGATTTTCACTCGGAGGGATGAATTATTTTCATCTTTAGTAAGAGAAAATCTAATCTGATCAAAAAGCGGAGAACAATGTGTTTTGGCACTAGGTTTTTCCAGCCTTTTTTTTATGGTAAAAGCATGGCAAACGAGCGTACGGGTCACCTGATAGTAAGTGATCACCGTCGCCCACGACACCGCGTAACACCAGAGGAGCTACTGGTGCGTTGCCAGCTTTTGGGGTGGCTGGGCGCCGGAGCCCGGCATTACTTAATGCCAAACGCAGTGGCATAAAGCCAATACTTCACGCCGGTTTTAAATGCCGGTGGTAATTATCCGGTCGAGTCTACCCATGCGTGTCGCCATTGCTGGCGGCGTGACTCTCCCACTCGTACTTTAGTCGCCTCTTACGACACCACCAGTACCAGGGTGATCCTATTCTAAGCCTAACTTGCAATTTGAGGACAACATGTAAATCTCAATAATATCAACGGAGAGGCTCTTTTTATTATATATTTTTATTACTCTTTTTATAAAACTCGTGTTTAAAGGCAAGACCTTTAAAAAAATATTAATTCTATAATCAAAAATGAAAAACCGTCTACGCAGTGTTTTTACAATTTTATTTATTAAGAACTTACATACAATATAACTGAGTGTCACAACACTTCGTTCTTTTCTTTCCCTGTATAAATAGTCAATTTATTTGATTATATGCTCAGACCCATTCTTCTACACTTCACAAACAAATAACTTAAATTATAAAAAAAAGCAATAGAAAAGCAAAAACGATCAAAGTCCGTTGCGTTAAATAATTACCAAATAAAGAAACTATTTTTCACGATAAAATCACTTATATTATTTCAGATCATCTTAAAACTGATCTAGATGAGTACATAAAAAAGTTTCCTAAAATAAGCTTAATTCGAAACCAAAAGAGAGAAGGCCTCATCAGAGCAAGAATTTTGGGCGTTCTGAGGGTTCTTACTCCAGTAGTGTTTTTCATTGACAGTCATTGTGAATGTACAAATGGTGTGTAAAATAGTTTTGTAAATACTTATATTTTAAAAGGAATACAATATCACATTACATATTTTTTTAAATCGTTTGCACTATATATGTTTTTTTATATTTTTTGATAAAAATAGCTAAAATTTAAATACGATTTTTAAGCCCCTAATCCAACACGGAGTGAAGCATGTGTCTGTAAGCGCAAAGGTTTCAATCCTCATTCACGAAAAAGAATATGTTTACTTTTATATCCTCCCTCTGTTAGAGAAAGCGCGATTGATTTTCAACACTCAGCACAAAATGCCTCATAAAATAGGGTAGAAAGTAGAAAGCAGAGTGTCTTAGCACTAAGTTCCCACCCTCTACATTGCTATCCGTGAAAAGGTGTAATTCTGTAAAAAAAAAAATAAAACTGAAAATATGTCTTTATGATCGTTTTACTATGTTTTAGGATGGTTAGAACCACTACTAGAACGTATAGTTCAAAATCCCAAAACCGTCGTCAGTCCAGTTATAGATCACATCGACGCAACAACATTCGAATACG
>DWGR01004367.1:0-11200 GCA_018247715.1 Heliconius burneyi
GTATTAGGTTAATGAGTGAACGTTGTGTTAAATCTCTCGTTTGTTTTTACTTGTTTTATCATTGTGACTTAATGGGATTATTTTTTTACTTTACACAAAGCAGTGTAAGACTCGAACACTCCGTTCTGTACACTGTAAACACTAAGATTTCTCTTCGTACTCTCATATGAAGCTAAAAAATATTAAACATAAAAAGGAGTTAGAAGATATGCTTCCTCACAGGCAGCCACTTAGTGCTTGCATTTCTTCGGGGACTGAGTACCCTCTTCCCTACACAACCGGTGTCGCTGTAAAAGCCAATAGGGCTAACAGCATTAACCTCATGTTCGAAAAAAAAAGAACATATGTGAAACATTATCTAATTTCGACTGCCAGCGTAATATTGACCCACTAGCCTCAGCGTCAGAACATTTGGGCGTTATTATAATATTTTAACAGCCGTAACAGCAGTAATTACAAAAACTACAAATTTACTTTATACTGTTTTAAACTTTTCGAATGGCACAATACATTGTAAAATTTCTAAGCGTGTTAGTTACGTGAAAATTTTGTCTGGTGTTGCGCATTTTTATTATTATATAATTTTTTTGTATATATTTTACTCAATATGTTAATATATTTTTATAAAAGATTAGCTAATTTTATTGTATCTGTGAATTGTGTAAAAATTTTTTTTATTCTATAGTTGTCAATTATTCAGTTTAGATGTTCATTTGTTATTGTTGTAGTGTAAAGCTCTAGATGATTTTTTTTTTGCTTTAATGCAACCTTCTCCTTTAACCCCCGGCGAAAAAAGGGGGGGTGTTATGAGGTTAGAGGTTAGTTATGAGGTTAGATTTAAAAATTTCAATGCTATTTTAAATTGGGAGAAATCGAAGCAAACATAACAATTTGTGTAAATATTATTTTAGCATATCAGGTATATTTTTTACATAAGTCATCTTTGAATCTTAGACGAACTTGACAATAAGATTAGATATCTGATTACTATCTGATTTGGAAATACCATATCAAATATTTAAGAAAACAAAAATAAAATATTGGACACATAGAGAAAACCCTACTTTTAATTTTTTCTTTTGCATTTTAAAAGAAAAATATACTGAATTAAAGAATATTATAATCCAATAGAATAAGATAAATATCTTATAATCTAACACTCCAGATGCCAGACGTGGCGCAGGGGAACAAGCGTGCGACTGTAAGCGCTACTGGTTGTGGGTTCGATTCTCACGCGATAACATGAAATATTTAATGTTTTCACTTCCTTGCTCTGGTATAGCGCGGCGGTGACTTCTGCCAGTCAACACGCAATGCCTCCAGAGTTCGGCGAAAAGTTGGGACTAGAAGTGTCTTAACATTAGGTTCCCAGCTTGCCCCTGCTACCCTGCTACGTGTGAAATGCAGCGTGAAGCTAAAAAATATATAACATACCTACAGCATATTGTAAAAGTTATGTAAATGTAAAAACGATGTGTGAACAAAGCAGTTGGTAGCAGGCATTCAGCTTAAGCTTAACCTCATTTAAAAAGTTTTTGTTAAAGCATATTTAAATATGATAATTTATTTTTTACTTACTTAAAATACACATAAATATAGTTCAGGGTTCTCTGACTCATAATGCATAAATCATGGTTTTTATATCACCCACTCTAAGTTATCTTGATAATCTTACGAATTTAAATCCAGTGTTTTTGTGATTTTTGTAATTTAGTTCAAATAATGCTAAATTAATAGTCGAGGACAATCGCGGTGCAGGAGCAATAGCCTGCAACTGAAATGCGACAGGTTGCGCGTTCGATTCCTACTCGATGAAATAAAATACTTAATATTTTCATTTCTTTATCTAGTTTCTTGACGCTAGGTTCCATCTGTCTACCATGCTGTTTACGGGATACAGCGTGAAGGTGATTTTTTTTCTTTTTACTATAACATAATATAAAAGTACAATTTTGCATTTCATATATTTTTAATATAAATGCTTTCTAAAGCACTGTTAGCGGAGCGACGTCACGTATCATAATTAATATACGTCCGTTAATTTTCCCAGAAAGCACGAACAATGGGCTGAATCTTGAATGTAAATGAGGCCAGGCCAAAGAATGCGTAACCAAGACTTTTCCGAGAACGATCCAAATATATTCACGGAGTTAGCATATATATTTTTTGTGTGTCACGCTGTATCCCGCTTATAACAGGGTAGACAGGAGGAACGTGGAACCTAGTATTAAGGCATACTAATCCTTAATCTTAAGGCATTGTGTATTGAGCTACACATTGCCTCGTTACCAGAGCGAAGGACTTAAAATAATTAAATATTCCATCATCCCAAGTAATCATCGAATTCAAAACCGTCGCGTTCACAATCGCACGCTTGTATCTCTACGCCACAACGACCTCAAATTAAATAAATGCAAATATTTAACTTATCTAAATATAAATATTAAGTTATTTATTAGCCTTATCTATTGGACTGTGCCCATCCCAGAACATACTGGTGCCCACCACAAAAATTTTACTAAAACAAAGACCATTACATAAAAGAACACAAACAAATCTGTTCAAAGCTAAGGTGGATAATATCTCTAGATACGCTCATGCTCGAGATCCACCTTGACATTAACTAAGATGGTAAAAAGAAATAAAGATTTAAATAAGCCACTTTGTTATTACGTCTAATAAAGTAAATTACTTTTTACATGCCTCATAAATCATTCACGAATGGGACTTAGAGATGAATACCCTCGTTAATTGCTTCAATTCTATTATAAAATATATACCTACTATAATATGTGTCAGCCAGTCAACTGACTAGGTACTTGTAAGGGGAGTGTCGCCTGCTTAATTTTTTATATATTATAAATCAAATAAGCTCCATGCTGTATCCCGAATACAGGAGGGTGTGCAGAGGGAATTTAGTCATAACATTCTCCGTTCCCCATTTTCCATCGAATTCCGGAGGCATAATCTTTTTAAATAAAAAAAATATCCTGTGTCCATTCTAATATATCCATGAGTACAAAGTTTCATGATAATCGGTTGAGCAGATTTGACGAGAAAGCGTAACAAATAAACTTAAATTCACATTTATAACATAAATATGACGAATATATCTCAATCGGTCAACCAGGCACTTTTTTATTGTTAACTTATTGTTAATTTATCATATATGGCACCCATAATGATAAAAAACACATTTAAAGTTAAAATATTTTGTAGTATATTATATTTAAACGTATTTAATATATGCCAGTTATCACTGCCTATTTATATATTAAAGAATATATGTTTGTACTTGCCTGCCTTCTTAGACAAAAGCAGTGTAGGGTTCCGTCATCCATTGCAATGCCGCAGGAATTTATTATAAGGCTTTCGTTCCATATAGACAATGTCACATTAATAATATTTTTTTTAGCTTCACGTTGTACCCGCTATATCAGGATAGACAGAGGGAACCTAGTATTAAGACACTGTATTCCCATGAAGATACTTCCGTTCCCCACTTTGCACCGATTTCATAGGGCAGTTGTGTGTTGAGTGTGGAACTCAACGTGGCGGTTTCCCTTGCTATCAGAGCGAGGATGAAAATATTAAATATTTCTTTCCTTGGGATGAGAATCCAACCCACGATGTCGGATCGTTCCGTTTATATCTGTACCACTGCGCTACGACGGCCTCGAATTATAATATAATGAGAAATAAACAATTGTAAGCAATAACACATTTATATTATTTAATTTTCAAATTTTTGAGATATCAGAGCGACTCAATATAATAACTGATGGAATTTATAGCATCTAGTTATTGAGGTCTTATTTCTCACAAATAAAACAAGATATTTAAGAATATATATCTGAATTAGTAGTAAATGTATAGCAATATTATATTATTAGCCTCGCATCAGATGTGGGACCGACACTAAGCCGGCTTAAAAGTGAAGGTGACTGCGAAATGCCATTCGTTAGACGGAACCGGTCGGGTCTCTTGTACTTACGCACTTTACTTATTTTATTATATTACTATTATACAAAGATACTATTTATGTAAATAATTTATTTATATTTCTAAATAAAATAAATTAAAATAAATTAGCTTCACGCTGTATCCCGCACACAGCAGGGTAGCCCGAGGGAAAATAGTGTTCAGGGACTCCGTCTGCCACTTTCCACCCAATTGCTCGAGGCATTGCGTAGCGGAACTCAGCGCCGGGCTTTTGCCGTGCTACCAGAGCGAAGAAATGGATAGGATGGAAATTTAAATAATATGTATGTATTTAATTTCTTCGAGTGGGGATCGAACCCACAACCTGTCGCGTTTACACTCTCACAATGTATTCCTGCGCCACTACCTCAAATACAAATATATTACGCATGTAAATAATTTATTTATATTTATTTATGTACATTATATTAAAATATGCTCTTTATGGACAAAGTACTATCTTGCAAATGAGATGAGATGATGCACTATCAGTAGATATCATATACATAGATATACTGCTGGGTTTATGTAATTATTTTTTATTATTCTTTTTTAGCTTTATCCCGCAGGGTAGGCAGAGGAAACTTAATAATAAGACACTCCGTTCCCTAATTTCATTGTGTGTAAGTGTACACACACTTAGCCTCGTTAAGTCTTCAGAATGAGAAAATGAAAATGTTAAATATTTAATTCTACCGAATGGGAATCGAATCTACAACCGTTACGTGTATATTCGCAAGCTTATGCCTATGAATTTGTATTGCTTTATTGTTCAATTATTCCATTAAATAACATTATACATTTTTATACTTCAATAACAATATTGAACAGATTAGGAGTCTTAGCGCAGGGGCACAAGCGTGCAAGTGTAGGCGCACCCGGTTGAGGGTTCGATTTCTACTCAAGGGAATGAAATATTGAATATTATCATTTATTTACTCTGGTCACGAGACAAAACACAACATTGAGTTCCACCACTCAACACTCAATGCCTCTAGAATTCCTCGGTGGAGGTGGGGAACCAAACTGCCTCCCTAGGAATTATCTTTATTCATAAAAAATAAATAAAAAAAATGCAGTAACGTTAAAAAATCAAATGTTCATATATAATGGACATAATGTTTAAATATTGCGCCATACTAAGCCATACAGCTATTTCTATTAAATTATTAAAGCTATCATTTGTTGGGCAATAGGAAAAAATCTTAAAACGACCTTAAGACTAACGTGAGTGACAGTTCTTACTAATTACAGATCCACCACCCACGTGGTATATGAAATCCCACGCCATCACCGTTGCACAAGATAAGTGGGATATAGAACTGGGTTTTGCAATTGTTTAATAGTCTGCTTGATACTTTGAAGTTTAGAAAACTTTTTTTTTTCATTTTCAAGCTGTATCCCGCATGTAGCAGGATACGCAGAGGGAACCTAGTGTTAAGATGGAGTGTCTACACTTTCCGCCGAATTCCAGAGATATTGTGTTTAGTGGGGGAAAGCAACACCGCGCTTTGCCTCGTCACCAGAGCGAACAATTAAAAATATTAAATATACCATTTCCTGAAGTGGGAATCGAACCCACAACTTGACACTTTCACAGTCACACGCTTTAGTCCCTGCGCCACGACTGGCCTCAGTTAGTGATAGTTGATGTTACTAATTACTGATAAACCACCCACGTGGTACATGAAATCCCACGCCATCACCATTGCACAAGATAAGTGGGATTTAGAATAGGGTTTTAAAATTATATCTTTAATTACTTCGAAGCTTTATAAGCAAATATTAAATACGATAATATATCAATACGAACGAACGTTAATTGTATAGATGGTTGTGAAGTTTCACGACTGAAAACATATTTTTAGTCAGCTTCACGCTGTATCCCGCACACACGGTAGGCAGAGGGAAACTAGTGTTAAGACACTCCGTTCCCCTCTTCACATATTTTTCATTAAAAAAAATTGGAGAGCATTAATGGGAAAAGGACAAAATAAGCTAAGGCTGTCGTGGCGCAGGGGCACAACGCACTCGGGAGCAAGGAGTACTTAATATTTTTATATCCTCTCTCTGGTGACAATGTCCCAGTTATCAGTATTTGGCAAAAAGTAAGGTAGATGAATGTCTTTAACACGAGGATATAGCTTTAAGCTCAAAGAAAAAGAATACTATGGTCCATACCTTACCTTACAACAGTTGTAGGTTCGATGCCACGAGACAAAGTTTCGACAGCTCAATACGCCTTAGGAATAAATTCCTTCAGAGTAGAATAGAAGAAAAAGAATAGAATATCATAGATTATAGATTCACTCTCTCGTATAGGATAAAATAATATAAGAATGATTACATGTATAAAATCAAGATGTTGTATTTGCAACACATGGCAAGCGTATGGGATAATTCCCATAATGTCGGCTCTTCACGGTCTGATTTACCGCATAGTGGGTACTAGGTATGTCGTTCCGTTATATTTGCATAACACTAGACAATACCGTACATTAAAGAATTTAAATCGTTTTTTTTTTTACTTTTTTGTTTTGAATTTACAGATTTTTTGTAAATTACTTTGACTTCTACTATGGGAAGAACATGGGCAAAGAAAATAGTAAGAGTATTTTAATCATGTTCTATAAGAAATGTTTAATAATCGACAACATTCAGGAAAACAATTATCAGTTTTTAAGAAACATTTTAGAAAGGAAAAAGATCCTCTTTGATTTTTAGAAATACTTAAATTAAAAATTAAATTAGTTTCACGCGGTATCCCGCACACAGCCGGGCAGGCAGAGCGAACCTAGTATTAAGACACTATTATTCCCCACATTCTGTCGAATTCTGGAGGCATTGCGTGTTGAGTGGTAGAACAAAACGCTGCGCTTTGCTTCGACACCAGCGCGAAGAAATGGAATATAAACGTAAATAAATATATCACTTCCTCGAGTGGGGATCGAACCCACAACCATCGCGTCACAGTCGCACCCTTTTTCCTCCACGCAATGACGACCTCAAAAATAAAAATACTTAAATTTAATAAAATAAACATTAGGTAGGCACACACAACCATTTGTTTCAGATAACGTATTTTGGATTTTGGTATAAAATTACACGTTGGTAAAATTGGGCCCGCAAGCCGAGGTTCGAGTCCCGCAGGGGGCGCGCCGTTACAGTCGTCGACTTCCACACAGGCAGTTCACAGGCAGCCACTTAGTGCTTGCATTTCTTCAGGGACAGAGTACCCTCTTCCCTAACCAACCGGCGTCGCTGCAAAAGCCAATAGGGCTAACAGCATTAACCTAATGATCGGAGAAGAAAAAAAAATGAATTCGCATATAAAAACGTTGTCATGTTTAGATCATTGGTTAATTAAGATCAACAGACAGACTGCGTGTTCAGTAATTGTGATGAATCATCGCGGTGTCATACGTTAATATCAATCTCCGTTTTCAATTATAAATGCATTTTAGTAAGAAATAGTGATATGGAAAAAAATATAATTTACTACTAGATTCCCTTTTACTATGTAAATAAATGTAAAAAATAATATAATGCAATAACTTATAAAGTTTCAATATAAAATACTATATTTTTCTTTCCTATGTGTGGAAAATCAGTTTAATATAATAATAATAAAACAAGTTAATAAATCACAAGAAATTATAATTGTAGTTATTAAATTTCTTTGATTAATAAAAGTTTTCTTCCCATATATACCTATAATTGTTTTTATAAACTATAAATATATATCATACTAATATTATAAATGTGATTGTTTGTTTGTTACGCTTTCAACTGAAACCTATACAACCGATTACCTTGAAACTGTGTACACATATTTTTACAAAAAAAATATATCATTTGGCTGTAATATAAGAATAAGTTTAAACGAACGAAACCGCGTTCGAAGCATTCAATAACTTGAATTGAAAAACAAAATAATCTCATACATATGTATACAGCCACCTTATATGAATACCCACTATTAATAATATTAAAATATAATAAAACAATAGCATGCCACAGTTATTGTGCAGCTTATTAAAATTCTTAGGAGTGAAGAAAGCGCTCGCTGTGTGGGCGTGACCGGTCAGAGAGTCAAGGGCATGTGAGTCTCGACTCTTGGTGTAAGCTTACATTGGTACTGTATGACATTTTAGATATATATTTTAAGCAACTTACTCTAATTATTACTAAAATATCAGTTTCACGCTGTATCCCGCACACAGCAGGGTAGGCACTCCGTTCCCCACTATTATTATTACTATTTTATACCACTATATTATTACTATTTTATACACTTGTTTAAATTTTGTTTTAAATATAATGTTTTAAAGAGTTTTTAACTAAAAAATCGTTGGACGTTATCACTTCAAATTATCGTCCGTTAACCGACTTGACAGGCGAGCAGTTTTTTTTTTTAATGTTGAAACATTAAATATATGCAAATCATCTTATCATATATAGGTAGGCCATGACGTGTGTAGTTAGACATATAGACGTAATATCAAGACTCAGAGAGACTTTTCTCTCTGCTTTTCTTTTAAATCTTGTATTTCATTATGTTGCGTGTGGAGTGACGGAGCTTAGTGCTGCAATATCAGAGCCAGCTCATAAAAACAAATTTATCGCTTCTAGTGAAAATCAAACACGTTTACAGCTGCATGTGTCAAGTGACAGTAAATGTTCCCATTTATGACTTTATATTTATTATAATTTTACACATTAAACGGTAGAAAATTACAAGAAAAATCTTATAATAAATCAAAATATAGGTTTCTAGGATACAAACCGTATTTCGCTTATATATTCTAACAAAAATAAACGAACTAGATCATATCTCTAGCAAAAACAACCATTATTATGCGCATAAACGTCTCATATGACGGATTTGCGGAGTTAATTGACTCTGTACCATTTCGGCTTTTATTTTCTTTCGGAAAACTAACTGTAGTTAACAACTGGGCTAAATACCTTAGAAATTACCCACACGATTTCCACTATAATAATTCTGGTAAGCATAATTTGAAATGAAGTGACGAATGTTTTTTGTTTTTCGCTTCTTTCTTTGAGCTAAATGTTCAATTTGTTTATACCGTTAGCTATTTACATATTAGGAATGAAAAAAAAAGCTTCACGCATGTTATATCTGTTCCCCACTTATCGCCGAATTCTGGTGGCATTTCGTGTTGAGTGGCGGTACTCAACGCCGCGCTTTGCCTCGATACCAGAGGCAACTCCTTATTTATTAATTGAAACCAAAAAAAGGTATATCACTGTTAATGATAAAATTGAATAAAAATTCCAATATAAATTTAAATAAATATTTGAATTCCTCGAGTGGGGATCGAACCCACAACCAGTCGCATTTAGAGTCGCACATCATTCCTGCGCCACGGCTGGCCTCAATTATAATTCTGGTAAACATATAATTTTAAGCCAACTGACGAAATATTTTGTTTTTCGCTTATTTTCTTTGAACTAAATACTAGCTTTGTTCGTACCGTTAGGTATTAACTTATTCGGAATGAAATGATCAGGTATTCAAGCAGTATTTAGGCTTTGTGACCACATGATGACGCAAGGGGCTCCTGTCATATTTGGCGCATGAGGTTCTGAATTATTTGGCAATCCCGTTATGTTTAAACAAAACATAAGCAGGAAACAGAGGGAACCTTGAATTAGGACACCCACCCACTTTCTCTTTTTGGAAACTGGAAGCAGTTCACTTTCTTCAATTTTTTGAGTTATCTGTCTTGTAGAGGCTACCTAGAGGGAACCTAGTGTTAAGACACTGTTTCTCACGTTCCGTCAAATTTTGAAGGCATTGCGTCTAGAATGGCGGAACACAACGACGCGTTTGGCCCGGACGCCCAAGAAATGAAGATATCAATTGAAATAAATAGTTAATTTCTTCGAGTGGGGATCGAACCCACGACCAATTGTGTCTATAGTCAGTTTATAGACGGTCAGTCAGAAATAATTTAAATATATTGATCCGCCCGAGTATGGATCGAACCCAATCCCATCCACAACCTATCTCAAGCTGTCCCACTGCCATATTCTACGGATTATATTAATTTGAAAAACAATTTTCCACACACGTGAGTCCACAGGCTGTACGGCTGCGGCCTTGGTGAAACACCTTGGCCCACATCACGAGCATCCTTGTTAAAACCAGAACAGTGAAATTTGTTTCATTCAAATTATCTGTGGCCAATTCAAACAAAGGAGCACAATGCAAACGTCAAATAATAGTGAATGGGGAAACAATGCGGAGAAGTGGGTCACTAGAATAGTTTGTTGTAATGTGTTTTTCATGTCAAATTAGTGAGGAAAAAGTTTTGTTTTTGTGCGTTAAAAAGCAGAAAATAAGCATATCACTCAGCACATTCTAAGTTACAGGTTTTTTTTAATACCCTCGCTGCATCTCATACATCAGCAGGTTACGCTGAGACTACCTGTGCATCTAGTGTCAGCCACTTATTACATATTCAGCACATATTTTTAGTTCTGTGCTAATGTGCATTTTGTTGGTACATTCGTATGCGGGCGTGATAATGTCCACATGTCACTTTATGGGTCAATAAACTTTTGTTTTTTTTTTATACAGCAATACTTGCGACCTCGCTACTCTATTTGCTTTATTAAATATTTTTACACTAAACAGAGAATTGTTAGTTATTTTAATTTCGTCCACACATGCTTAACATAACATATAAATTTTCAATATTTACTTATATATTTCGCATGCTTAAATTTCACATTTTTTTTTCATCTAAATTATTTTTACGATGCAATGACATAATAATTAAATATATATAATCCATAGAGACAATTTAGTCGAACACTTTTTAATCTCTAAATAAAAAATGTCATGGACAGCCACAAAATACAATAGTGAAAATTGCATTTAAATCCGCTAGGGCGTTTCTGACATAAGCGTCTATTTATGCATAGGCAAACATGATTGATTCAGCTTCACGCTGTATCTCAGACACAGCAGGGTAGGCAGAGGGAACTTAGTGTTAAGACACTCCATTCACCACTTTCTGTCGAATTCTGAAGGCATTGCGTGTTGAGTGGCAGAACTCAACGCCACTCTTTTCCACGACACCAGAGCATAGAAATGGAAATATAAATTTTAATTAGTGTCTTAATACTAGGTTCCCTCTGCCTACCCTGCTTTGTGCGGGATACGGCGTGAAGCTGACTGACTAAATTT
>DWGR01004368.1:0-11199 GCA_018247715.1 Heliconius burneyi
AACTAGAAACATTTATGATTATATATTGAGTACTTTCCTAAGCACACCCATTTATAATTCCTGAAAAATTTCAAGACATGACAATTCAAACTTTTTTTAATCAGCTTCACGCTGTATCCCACACACAGCAGGGTAGGCAAAGGGAAAACCTAGTTAATGTTAAGAACTCCGTTCCCCAATGTCTGTCGAATTCTGTAGGTTTAGTGGCAGAACTCAACGCCGAGCTTTGCCTCAACACCAGAGCGAAGAAATGGAAATATAAACGTAAAAAAATATTTCACTTCCTCGAGTGAGGATCGAACCCACCGCCGTCACGTTATAGTCGCACCCTTGTGCCGCTGCACCGCGACGGCCTCGGCGTTCGTAAATAACATAACATACTCGTATATTAGAGAACGACTTGTTAGCTATTTATAAATGGCACCATTATGATTCATACGTTTGAACTGTAATTTCAAAAAATAATAATTAAAATTTGAGTAAAAAATTTAAAAAAAATGTGTTTCGACCTAAGATATAGCCAAAAAAATCTATTTTGAATTTAATTCAAGGCTATTGATTTTTTTTTGTAAATTAAATCATAAATATTTTTTTTAATTCTTTTATGTATTATTTTATTAAATGAGAGAAATAATTTAAGTAAACAAAACGTTTAATTATAATTATAAGGTTATTATAACATTTCTAAATAAGTATGTATAAACAATAAATAACACAAAGCAATTAAATAATGAACCATAATGTATTGGATAACATAGTATTATGTACAGAATAAACGTAAATATTTTTTTTTTACTTAACAGTAATTTATATTTAATAAGTTATATTTTCGCGGGCTTTTTAATACAGAAACTTCTTGCCATGTTATTTATTATCCGCCATCACATGCGCAGATAAAAAATATTTTAAGCGCTACTTTAAAAATAAAATTCTTTAGACTTTTATTTTACTATGTCTAAAAATACTTAATCAAAATAAAGTTATTTTATTTAATGAATCTGAACTTACTCTTACTTACCTCTTTGAATGGATAAAGTTAAGCTTTTCGTCTTTTAAGACGAAAAAAAAATCCTGACTGAGAAAATCGCAAAAATTCAAAATAATTGTTTCTTAAGTATGTATATTTGTAATATTACTTAAAATACATATAATAATAATGTATTTTTTTTTAATACAAATTATATTTTTTATATGGTAATACCAAATTATAATTTTCATGATGGACGTTCTTGCCTAAGTATTTAGTTTTCGGCATTTGAAAGAAAGCATAATAACAATGTTAATGTAAACTAAAATTTTTATAATTTTGTTGAAATAGAAAATGGTAACGATTGTCGACGATTTAGATTCATTAACTTTGCAAGAGCCAGTTTTCAAGGATGTCAAGTACTACCTCTCTGGCGATGTCTCGGAAAGGGTTTGTTTTTGACATGTATTCTTGTTTTTATTTTTATTTACACATTGAATTGTAGTATAACTGGTCCCTTGTTTTATTGTAATTGCAGATTATGCAGTTGCTTCAGTCGGGAGGAGCGGAAAACACTAAATATTTTTCTGATTATGTCACTCATCTAATTTGTGGTCCAAATGCCGCTGATACAGACCTCGATGACGCTCAGGACATCTATCAGATCCCTGCAGTGACTGAAAATTGGGTTCTCGCGTGTGCTCGACTAAAGAAGCTTGCAAATACAAAGCCTTACTTCCCCAGCAAGAATAAAATATTCTCAAATGTTACAGCTTGTGTGTCTAAAGTGAGTGCTAGTGATGCCAAAGTGTTATTTGCAATTATAACTTATCATGGTGGAAAAGTGAAGCTAAATTTAGACACGCAGTGTACACACTTAATTTGTGGTTCAGCATTAGGAAAGAAATATAGTGCTGCTCTTACACTTTCAAAGATTAAAGTTGTCACTCCTGATTGGGTGCTCGAGAGCTTACGCGCGAGAATACAAGCTGTGACAGAAGTGTTTCACCCTAAGTTGCTTGTAGTGCCACAGCCTCCGCCCAAACCAATGGATCGAATAAGTGCTATAACTGGATTTGATTTTGAGGAAGGTATTGCAAAGAATGAAGTACCTACTCAAAATATGACGGAAAACAAAGATGAGACACAAGCATTGCTTGATAAATTGAAACAAAGAATGCCCTGGAATCATCAACCATCTGCTGCAAACTCATCGGCACCTGCAACATCTAATGTCAGTTCTATGGGCTACACTACTGCCATGTCAACACAAAATATTATTAATAAATCTATACCTCAAAGTATTGTCACACAAAACTTACAAATTCAAAGCAGTCAGGCAAACACACAGTTTATACAGAAAATGGCACAAAATTCTTCAGTGTCACAGCCAGGAATGAATCAAAATCAGCAGGTTAATATGCAGCAACAAAATTATAATCAGAGTCAACAACAACAACAGCAACAACCACATGGTCTGTCTGCAATACAAATACAACAACAAAAATTGTTACAACAGCACCAATTACGAATGCAAATGTTGCAACAAAAAATTGGGACTCAGCAAAATCAACAAAGTTTTGCCCAACCTAATGTGTCTTCATCTCAAATGACTCAAAATATATCTAATCAAATTCAGCAACATATCCAGAGTAATCAACATCATATACAACAGAATCAGAATATGAACCAAAATACACAAATGAGTTCAGCGCAGCAACAAATTGAGAATATCAGTCAAATGTTAAGTCAAAGTGCTAATAATTTGCAACAAGCACAACTTAACCAGCAGAACATGGTAATGAAACAAAGTCTAACCTTGAGCCAACAAAGTGCTGTCCAAAATATTGCACAGCAACTTGCACAATCTACTCAAAATCTTCAACAAAGTTTACAAAATGCTAAACTAAATCAAAATATGGGACAATCCCAAGTGATGAACCAACAGCAGTTGATTAATTCTGGTCAACAAATATCCAACCAAAATCAAGGCCTTATTCAACAACAAAATGTTCAGTCCTTGACAAATCAACAACAAAACCTTAATATGGGTGTTGTTAATCAACAAAGCTTAGTATCATCATCTCAAGCTCAAAGTGGACAAGGTGGGCAATTAAACCAACTTGTAGGGAATACTACACAACAATCAGTAATAGGACAACAAATTCAAACAGTTCAACAAACACTACAAAGCCAACAAGGAAATAATGCACCAATGCAAGGTACTTGGAGGCAACAGAATATACAAATGGTTCAGAATGTTCAAGGGCAGCACCAAATAATAAGGAGTCCTATGGTACAGTCTCGTAATCCACCAGTTCTGTTACAACAGCAAATTATGCAGACACAACAGCAGGCTTTAATTAATAATCAGCAACCACAATTGAGTCCACAGCACACAATTCAGCAAGGCCAACAACAAATTCTTCAACAATCTATAAATAATCAAGGCCAAGCAATAAACCAAACGCACCATCAAATTTTAGTGCAAAAGCAGCAGCTGCTTAATAATTCAGGACAACAGCAGATAGTACAAGCTCCACAGCAAGTTCTGATAAACCAGCACACAGGCCAGCAACAAATATTGGTGCATGGGAATCAGCAAGTGACACTGCAAGGTGGCCAGCAAATTGTATCCCAAAGCCAAATTGTACACCAAGGAGGTCAGTTAGTGAATCAAGGAGGACAACAGATCATTACTCAGGGTGGCCAGCAGGTGTTGTCCCAGGGTGGCCAACATGTGATCACTCAACAAGGCCAGCAGCACCAAGTGGTGATAGCTCAATCTTCCCAACAATTAGTGACTCAATCTGGCCAGCAGATAATTGGGCAATCGGTGGGACAGAACCAGCAAGTTTTGACTCAGGTTCCACAGTCTCCTCAACCTGGAACTCAATTGGCCTCAGGTGGAATCCAACAGATTATAACACACAGTGGTGGTCAACAGATAGTGTCACCAGGGGGACAGCAAATAGTGCAAGGAGGACAGAATGTCTCATGGCAACAACAACAACAGTATTTGCAGCAACGCCAACAAATCGGCCAGCCCGGTGCAGTTGGACCAAGGGTAAGAACCCATTTTATTTGTACTAACCAAATATCTTACAATGTTAAGTTTATAATGCTAAAAGATAAATCTAAGATAAGATCTTTCAAATAACAGTTCACTCTAGCTTAATATATGAATGCAAAAATTCATCCATATGTAAATAACGTAACTGTCTGTAGACTAGCAAGTTATTTTCTAAGTCAATTAAATAATGCTTAAAACTTTTACTAATTTTGCACTGAAATAAATATTATTATATTGATTAATACTGTTTGACACCAAAAAGGTACTAATTTATGTAACATCAATGCCAAGCAAAGGTAATTCACTCACTAATATATCTATGTAAAAATACATCCAGGACTATTTTGTAAACAAAACTAACATCAATATAAATTAATAAAATAAATGTCTTCAACAATAGTCAGTAATAACTACTAATTTAACAAAAAGAACTGTCACTAAACTACATGACCTCAATGGCAAGGTGTTGCAGGTGTCGTGGACGGCGGGCGGTGGCGGCAGGCAGCTGATACACCTGGACGCGCAGACGCATGCCCAGCTGCAGCAGATGGATCCCCAGCAACGGGCAATGTTTGTAGCTCAGTTACAGAAGAGACGGCAGCTGTCATTGCAACGTGCTGCTGCTTTGGCTCAGCAACAGGTATATATATATATCTATATTTTCGTTTGTTTTATTACTTTCATGGTTAATTCAAATAAGTTTATCTTTATTTTACTTACCTTTATCTTTTCATTTGATCTGAATTTTTCAAGTTCATTTATTCAATAAAGTTATTGTGTATCTCTGATTATTATGAAGATTCAATAAAATATAGCAATTCCTGCTATGAGAGTTACTTTTTTTGCTTAAGAACCAAAATTGGTTAAATTAAAATTGTGATAAAGCCTCTGAACCGGTATCCCTTATATACCAAAAAAACAAATCACATCTTGTCTTTCACTGTTTGTTGTTTTAATTTTGAAACATAAAAATTTAAATTATAGTACACATAAACATAACAAATTTTATAATTCCAGCAATCTGGTGTAGTGGCAGGATCTCCTGGAGCACCTTCACCGGGGCCTCAAAGTGTCACTTTCATCCGCAGTCAGCTGCCTCCAGGGTTGTCTCAACAGCAACAGGTTAGACTCATCTATTTATTTAAAAACAAAAACAATTTATTACTGTTTTTCTTCATTTTCTCTTGTAAACAATTCATATCTCATATGAGATATATAATTGAAATTACTTTTCTACGTAAGGCCAGTCATGGCGAAGAAGCACAAGCGTGCGACTATAAACGCGATATGTTGTTCGTTAGATTTACTACTAAACTTGAGGAAACTAAAAAAATAAAAATATTTTTTATTCCACCTCTCAATACACAATGCCTCAACACACAGTGATTTTTAGTTAAAGTTATAGTTTAATATATAAATCAAAATTTAGGCTAACTATCCCGGAATCCGTCCTATCCGTCTACTTAAAAAAAGTCAAGATATCTTTGATGAATAAAAGATCTGATACAGAGTAGACCTTGGTAGAGAAGGGCCATAGCTCCGATGGGAGCAGTGCCCATAATTGTTTGAAACATCCACCGCATCTGTTTATAGTCTTGTGACTCATTGCAAGATTAAAATGAAAAAAAAAATTTGGAACGGAGTATCTTAATACTAGGTGCCCTCTAGCTTACCATGCTATATATGGGACATGGTATGAAGCTGAAAATAATTATAAAATTTTATTATTTATTTAAATATTAAGTGATTTATAATATTTTTACTCCCATTAGGTGCAATGGTTGCAACAACAAGGGGCCAGGACGGCCACCATACCGGCGGCGCCGGCGCAACCTCCACAGTCCCCAAGTAAATCTTTTTTATAATATTATTTATATCCTTGTTTTAATCCTGCTATTGTTTATTGATAATTTTACTATTAGTAAATTTTTATTCTTACTAAAATATGTATTAAATAAATAACGTATATATCATTTTCACTTTTGTTGTCTAAATGTTGTTTAATGTAAATTTTCATCATAGTTTTTGTTATTGAATTTTTTGTGCTTTTTTAGGAATTAAATGTTGAATTTAAACAATAAAAAAATGAAAATTGAATTCAAATCGTCTTTATGTAGGTAGAGATATTATAAAAGCAACTAAAAAATGTGATGGAAAACATTAGACCATGTAAATAATATGGTCCTCTACCACATTGTAGATATATTTTTAGGTATCTGAAGTGATGTGAAGGAATGCGTCATTTTAGAAGTTTTGGTATTCATATAAAGGTTCATACATAGTGATGGCTGACGACAGTGGTAAATTATAATTTCAATGTGTTGCCCACCTCATATTCTAATACACCGTTGAATATTTTGTATTTATCGTCAAGCGTTAGAAAGTATAACTTCCATACTATTTTATGTTAGTTCTTATATTAGTATTTAGTTTATAAGTTAACTTTTGTATGTTAATTTGTTATTGCTATAAAAAAATAAAAACAGCTATAAAAGTGAATTGTGTTTCTTGTATAGTTCGTAAAATCTAGTCAGATTCTGGTGTAGTACCTGATGGGTTCACCAGAAACAGAATGTAAGTAAACTTTTTTTCTTGAATAAAATTCAAATATAATGTGTTTTACATATAAAAATTGTTAAATAATGAATAGACTATTTGAGTTTTGTTTTCACTTTTAAAATTATAAGTTCTGGTGATGGGATATATAGTTAGCTAGCATTTTCAATATGGTGGTGGTAGTTTTTACAAATATGATTCATGAAAATTACTTTTTAACATATTAAATTATAATACAACTATCATATATATATCATATATTTTACTATTACTGATAACAAGATATAAGTAATGCTAGAGTAGATTTAAATTGAATTCGATAAACAATTTTTCAGAATACCATATAAATATGTCGTTTTGTTAAAACAATCTCTTTCGCTAAAAAGTAATTTAATTAATTTCACTAAGTATGGTAGAGTTATTCAATCACAAATTCCTATAATTAAGTGTTGGAAGAAACTCAATGTTTCTCCTGTGATACAATATTTATTTGGTTGCCCATTTTTATTTAGTAGGTGCTTCGCCGGGTGGGGTAGGCAACTTGGGCAGCGTGGGCAATGTGGGCTCAGTGGTGGTGTCCGGGGAAACCCCGTTGCAGCAAATTCAACGCCAGCAGCAGTATCAGCGCCTGCAGCAGCTGCAGGCGCAGCGGGATCTCGCTGCACACCATGCCGCTGCTAAACAGGTTATTTTTTTATAAATTATGTTTTAGGCGTAGCGTTTGACTGCATGTGATCATTGTGGTAACCCACATCCCATTAAGAGAAATTGAGATTTTATTTTTGTAAGGTTCTTTGGTAAAAATACAAAGCATGTTGTTAGGTGTTGTATGTGTTGTAATGTCTCGTCAATTGGGTAACTCGAGGGGAATAGAATGTATTAACGCTAGGTTCCTACCTAACTATTCTACTATACACGGGTATTATAGTAGGCAGCTATATACTTAGTCTTACTGTTTTATCCAGGTTGCCCCAGCTACGCAACACGTAGCACCACTGCAAGAGCAGCAAGTCGATGCTTTGTTAACTCCTACAACTCCTGAACAACAACAAGGTATTATAAACTAATTTAAAAAAGGATAGTACAGCACCTAGCTAATTTTAAATATTTGTTCCGCTTTTTATTTTTTGTATATATTTTTTTATAATAAAAATATATATTTCAAAATTATTGAACAGCAGCAGGAGCGCTACTAGTGAACCCCAAGACGAAGACGGCGCTCGCAAACATGCTATCCATACGGCTGCAGGGTGCCGCGCCGCCGCCCGACCACGAGCCCTCCGCTGCCGGCACGCTAAGGTATTAAATAAAAACAATCAGCTTCACGTTTTATCCCAGACACGGTAGGGTAGGCAGTATGAACCTAGTGTTAAGACACTCCGTTCCTCATTTTTCGTCGAATTCTATAGGCATTGCATGTTGAGTGGCGGAACTTAATTCCGCGCCTTTGCCTCGCGACACCAGAGCGAAGAAATCGAAATATAAATTTAAATTAATATTTCATTTCCTCGAGTGGGGATTGGTCTTACGACTAGTCGCATTTACAGTCACACTTTGAGCCCTTGCGCCACTACTGGCACTCATTTATTGTTGCTCTAGATTCATACGAAATTGAAAAGAAAAAATAAATTTGTCATTTAAAAATATGGTGAACTTTTTGTAGAAGAGATCTCTTCCCGACCTCGATTCGTATCATCGTTTGATTCTCAAACAAGCCGAGGTGCGCCCCTCAGGCCCACCTACTAAAACAGTAATCGACTGGAGGAAATTTGCAAAGCTCCTCCGTTCGAATGAACCTCCTTTAAAGGAATTAATACCCGTCATCGTTGACTCTGCGGAGTTAGCAATAGACGCGGCGAATAAATTTACCAAATATATTCAAAACACAATCCAGAGCTCCTCGAAGGAGGTACCAAACCTACCCAAAGGTAGGTTTGAAATCTCAAAATTAGAAACAAAGCAATAAGACGACACGACGCATACCCGACTGACGATAATCGTAGGGAATTTAATAGATTGAAGAGGAGAGTTCGATTCGAGTTCGAACTTCTGCGCGGAGAGTCGTAAGATAAAAAGCTCGAGGGGCTTGAGTCATCGCACCAGGCATTCTGGGCGCTGTCGCGTGCTTTTAGAGTCCATTGACTATATCACCTCTGATTAGGCCCGACTTGTCGATCGCCGCCGATGACACCGAAAAAGCGGAATGTCTCGCTGACAGTTTAGAGGCTCAGTGTGGGCTTTCTCGCCCCCGCAAGGAGAACCGCTGCGCCCGATCTTGACAGATGAGGTCAAAGACATCGTCAAAAATCTCAAAGATGGGAAGGCCCCGGGGCCCGATAAATTGTAGAATAGAACACTTAAGTCCCTTCCGGCTCACTTTTTATCTATATTGATAATTATTTTTAATTCCCTTCTCATGTCGTGCTTCTTTCCCGACGAGTAGAAGGAAGCCATTGTCATAGTCATATACCTAAACCTAATGACCCGCGGAATATGCCCTCTAGCTATAGATCTATCAGCCTTCTCAGCTGTTTAGGTAAAATATATGAGAGAATCATTCTCATTAGACTCTCCGAGGTGGTAGAAATCAAATCTCTGCTCATCAATGAGCAATTCGGTTTCAGAAAGAAACACTCCGCCATCCACCAAGTCCATCGCGTAGTAGAGCACATAGCTCAATACAAATTGAAGACTCGCCATCGCAAACATACTGCCGCCATTTTTCTCGACGTAGCGAAAGCCTTTGACAAGGTCTGGCATAACGGCTTGATTTTCAAGCTGCGACGCTCAGACTCACGCTCATGGCTTGTCAGACTGTCTCGTGCGCATCCTGCGGGATTTTCTGTCAAATAGGTATTTCCGCTATAAAATAGAAGGAACTCTCTCCTCCTCGCGGGGGCCTCCTCCATGCAGGCGTCCCCCAGAATTCAATCCTATCTTCTATGTTATACGCGCTGTACACAAGAAGCATACCTCGTACCACGGATGTACACGTGTCTATGTACGCCGATGACACCGCCCTATACATTTCTTCGCGTAACACACGCCGGTCGACTTTAGAAAAAGGCCCGCGCAATCGGTGTGTGGTTCTGCCAATGGAGAATCAAGGTTAATCCAGAAAAGAGTAAAGCGATACCGTTACCTCGCGCTAGTTCAGAGCACGTCTCTACCATTTATCTATTAAATAAAGCCATTCCCTGGGAAACAGAGGTCAAATATCTAGGTGTCACTTTAGACTAGACTCTTCTTCAAACCCCACGTCATGAAAGCTTGCAATAAAGCTAAATTCATTCTCAATAGATCATATAATCTCATAAACAAGGTAAGTAAAATATCACTTAGAAATAAGCTGACACTATACAAAACTTGCATAAGAGGCGTCCTCTCCGTCGCGTCTTGACGCGGTCGGTCCCAGCGGTTAGGCATAATATAAGAATTTTTTTATTAATAATAATATTTCAATTTAATAATAGTAAAAAAATCCATGAGCAGGTTAATGACGGCTGCGCACGTGGCGGGCGGTGCCGTGCGCGCTCCCGCTCGCCTCTTGCTCGGCCCTGCGCATCACGCACACCAAGTACCGGCTCCGGTAAATAACGAGGATTTTTGACGTATTTAAAATTCTTTTCCTTTACTTTCATGCTTTATATACGCAGGTGTAGGCAGGGCCTAATCCTTTACAAGTGGGAGATACGCGGGGATCTAGTTAAGACACTCCCTTTGCCATGCACCACCTAAATCTCATAATATTATATATTAAGTGAAGCAACTAAACGTCTTTTTGTCTTCTGACCAAAGTGCAAAAATAAAATGAATTTATGCTCTAAATTTCCCCCGAGTGGAAGTCTAACTCACAAACTTTACACTTACAGGCAGACGTTGCGCCATGGCGGCCTGAATTTAATTTTGTTCTGGTGGAGTGAGATAGCCTCTCATTGTAAACAAGATGGTTGTCGCTTCGGTCCACTTCAAACACTCCGTTGCCATTACGACACTTCATTTCCCCTTGAATTAGACGAAAAATCCGCTGAATTGTGGAGGCGTGTTGAGTGGAAAAACTATACTGTGCTTTGACTAGGAGGAATGATAATATTTAAATTATTAATATTTCTCTTCTCCAGAAGAGAAAACGCAGTTCCACAACTCAACACGGAATAGAGTGTCACAGAGTGCCTTAACACTTCTCTAAAAAAATTTTTTAACATAATGTTGTTATGCATCAGGCGGGCAGTGCGGGCGTGGTCGGCAACAAGGTGTACGCAGGCGCGGTGCGGGCGGCGCCGCCTCGGGCGCAGTTCTACGGGCATAACCCTAACCTGAAGTTACCACCGGATTTGTTCTTGCTAGGATGTGTTTTTCATATTGTGAGTATATAATTTTATGTATATTATTCTTTGTGATTTTATTTATACGTTTCTCTTAAGGAAAAAAGGAAATCCTTATAAGATCACTTTGTTGTACTTGTATCTATTTGTTACGGCCATTTATATCCAGACCGCGTGGAAATATTCAGCTGGACTTAATATTAAATATTCAGCTATTTAAACTTAAAAAAAGATAAGAGCATTTGTGCATTTCCATATCCAGCCTATGATATTTCCAA
>DWGR01004369.1:0-11199 GCA_018247715.1 Heliconius burneyi
TATATTATGAAATATATGAAATTATAAAAGGAGAAGTCGTTGTGGCACAGGAGTACAATCGTGCGACTGTAAACGCAACGACTGTGGGTTTAATTTCTACTCAGCTGAATAAAATATATATATATATATATATATATATATATATATTCTTGCCCTGTCAATGAGCCCCACCACTTAACACGCAGCCGCTCGAAAATTCAGCAGAAAATCGGGAACCGATTCGGTACTACATTATAAATTAATAGAATAATAACACTACTAAACACCATGAGGCCGTGACGCCGTCGTGGCGCAGCGGCACTAAGGTGTGACTGTAACGCGACGGTTGTGGGTTCAATCCCCACTATAGGAAGTGAAATATTTATTTACGTTTACATTTCAATTTCTTCGCTCTGGTGTCAAGGTAAAGCGCGACGTTGACTGCCACTCAACACGCAATGCTTCCAGAATTCGGCAGAAAGTGGGGAACGGAGTGTCTTAACACTAGGTTTCCTCTACCTATCCTGCTGTGAGCAGGATGCAGCGTGAAGCTAATTTATTTATTTTACGCGTTGACTTTCGCCACTCAATACACAATTTTTGAAAAATGCAAAGCGTTTCGTTGAGCTCCACCATTAGGTTCCCCATGCCTACCATGCTATGTGTGGGATATGACGTAAAGCTATAAAAACACTTAAATATAAAAAAAAAGCCTAAAGCCATCTAACAAAAGAGTTAGAATTTTTAATAGAATTCCAACCAGATGTACTAGAAATAACTTACAGTACGAAAAAGAAAGAAATTCTTTTAATAACATCGTGTACGTTCATATTAGAAGAAATAGTTCTTTTGTATTGTTATTTTATATTGTAAAGGAAAAAAAAAAACAGTGCTGTCGTAGTGCAATCGAAATGTCTAAAACATACAACATATTCTTTATATTTAAAAGAATTACCAGGACATATATACGTTTTTTCTTTAAAAGTCTTTTGTAAAAAGACGGATTTGGGTTCTCTGATAAAAAAATCGCAGCATTGAGTTCCGCCACTCAACAGGCGAGCGTGGGGATCGAAGTAGATATCTTAACAATGGGTTCACTCTGTGCTATATACGGAATATAGCGTGAAGATATGGTATTTCTCAATTATGCCACTATAGCTCATAGTAATGAAAAACACAGAAGCATTGAACAAAAGTTATAAAATTGCAGGCGAACATCGTGTACATACAAGTATAAGTAATCTACCTTAAATCTTAGTATAAAACATATAGTAGGGGAGGTAGAGGGAACCTATTGTAAAAATACTCATCAAGCACTACACAATTATCAAGACATTCTATTAATGGAGGAACACGATGTTTAGAGCCAAAAATAAAATTATTTCATTAAATCTAGTGGGAGTTGAACCCATAACCGTCACGTTCGACTGCGGTAGTGCTACGACGGCCCAGATATAGTATTTTTTTAACCACAAAAACTAATAATACTTTATTGTTTTGCTTTATATAATTGTTACATAAAATAAAAGACACATATAGATATTGTATAATGAACCAGCCATGTTATATTTATTACGTCAAACAAAATTGAGACAACTCTTGTTTTTCATGGAAAGAATGTGTACGATAGTTACCGAAAGGAACTAAAAATATCTAACTAAAGTGGTATATAAATATAGCTCTGAATTAGATATTCTTAATGATATTACAGTAATATATTTTATGCTTCAGTCGAACACACAGGATATAATTTATGTAAAGATTTGATTTAATTTGGTTCAAGCGGGCGAAGCCGCGTTTCCGTCTTTAGGAATCCACAAAGATCACGTTTTATATGATATAAAGCAGCATGATATAAAGAAGCATATATTGCAACCACACAATGTCATAATTCAAGTCAAAATAATACTTCCCACAATATTATTTGTAAGTAAAATTTAAAATTTTATTGCACAATAAGAGCTTATTCTTTTTCTTACCAACTAAAAGTTCAAAAGCTCTTCAGCAAGTTGAAACTAAAATGCAAAACTTCTTCTAGAACACAGCTTTAACATGTCAAAGACCTGTTACTTTCATATTAAATTAAAACCTGAATCAAGAATCGCACAAGGCCCTCGTGATGCAGCGACACGAGGGCCTTGGCCTTGTAAGCGCTACGATCGCGGGTTCGATTCCTACTTAGGTAAATGTTTTATTTCCATTTTCTGGCTCGAATAAAACCACAAAACGCAGCGTAGTTTCGCCTCTCATCACACAATATTCCCGAAATTGGGCAGAAAGAGAACGGAGTGTCTTAACATCAGGATCCCCCTGCCCACTCTACTATATGCGGAATACAGCCTGATAATAGAAGAAAAAATCAAGACTAATAGAAATTAGATCTATTCGACCCACACTATAATTGTAAGAAAATTTTAAATCTTACCTTTCTTTTCAGTTGTTTTCAATGTTTTATTTCACTTACACTTTGACACTCGATCTTTTATATTTTCTGTTTGACACTCGGGTGGTCCGATCAAGCCGGCGTACGGACGGGTACTAACGCATCGCTGAAATTCAGGAGGAACTATTACCACTTGGCCAATTACAGGAGAGCGCATGTCTTCATATAACAATACGTATTTTAAACCATATACAAATAAAAATAAGATTCAGTTTTGTAATAACATTTTAGATTATAAGACATTTTAATCCCAAAAATGTGAATGTACGTGGTGAAAATTTACCCCACGGCAATCATTGATAGGGTTATTAGTTATTTATTTATAGTTTCAGGTTAATGGCATCATTTCCTTTTGGACTGATGTTGATTGAGTATTGAAGGTATTTAAAAGTGAAAAACCAGTTGGAGATTATTAGCTTCAGGCCTTCGAGGAAAGGTGTCTTTTCAATTTATATTTTCAATTCTTAACTCAGCTGTCAAGGCAAAGCGCGGCGTTGATTTCCGCCTATCCGAACGATGCGACAATGCCTCCAGAATATGGTGGAAAATGAAGAACGGAACACTAAATTCTCTCTGTATTTACCTGCTGTGTGCGGGATACAGCGTGAGTCTAATTATATATTAACTAAGTTTAATATGCGGGTGCGTCTACGGTGAAATGGAAATATCTAAGAGTTGTGAATTATGTATAACTCGCTTAAGTGCCCAAAGTTAATTCGAATCATCAGTTCGTGAGGTTAGTGCGTTCAATCAAAAAAACTTTTCGGGTCGCACCATTATTCATTTTTTGCTCATAGTTAAAAGTTTAAGACTTTTGTTCGTGTTGCCAGATTTCGTGGAAGTTTTGGGAGGAAAACAACTTTGCGTTCGAAGTTTGCGTTCTGGAAATCGAACCCACAACGCTGTATCAAACATGTATCAACTTTGAGCAAAAACATAATTACTATGAGTGGGATAGCGTGAAGTTATTGCTAATGAGTGGCTGAGCTCAACGCCGAGTTTGGCCTCGTTACTTGAGCGACGAAATTATTCCACCGAATGGAAGTCAAACCAACATGTCCCGTTTACAGTTGTATTGTGACCCTGTGCCATGACATCTTTAATATAGAGAAGTACAGAAAAGTGAAGTACTCTTCTGTACTTCTCTATCTCTCTATCTATATTGAAGTTTTCTAAGTGATATATCACATATACAAATAGGGTTTGCTGTATAAATTTTAAATAAATGCAAATCCAATTTGAACCTAGGACCATTGCTTAAAAGCCAATTTAATTACTAATCATATTTGCTCATAGATTATTCTGAATGCTACTCAATCAATATTTGCATATAAGATGGAGTTATTAATATATTATAATAGATGTATTCAGAGCTTTCTTGATAATTTAAATGGTAAACGGTACTCACAATATTACCCTATATGCGGCACGTATCTTAAAGACTATAGCAGCGTAGAGGGATAGCTTAGATACAAGAGATTGAAGTGAGTTCATTCTCGTTCATTCATTATCATTATAATAAGTAATTGTGACAGTCTGTTCTAATGACTCTCCGTTCTACACTTTCTACACAAATTTTTAATTTTCCCAATTATGTAGGGGGAAAAAACACCGTACTTTATTTAAGCAGGGCGCGAAAATTATTGAAATTACAAAATTAGACAGAGAATGGAGAAGGGAGTGTTTTGACACTTAAAGGTTTTTCTGTGCCATCCAAGCTCAGAGACAGAGGCGTGAGAAGCTACAACAAAACTGTGCAATTTGAAACATGACTGACAATTAGGGCAAATTGGCAGCAAGCATTTATTTTTATCTTTTTCTTTTCATTTTTTATTAATCACGCTATATCACGCATATAGCAGAGAACCTACTGTGAAGACATTTCATTTCTCACTTTATGTTGTGGCGGAACTAAACGCCGCAATTTGTTTAGTGAGCATAGAAAGTATAAAAATGTTAAACAATTCGCTTCCCGTTGGTGTCCCTGTTAATCGAACCCACAACTTGTACAGTTACGCTGTGCCATTACGCCACGACATATAGACATATTTACATTTCATAATTTAAACCATATAATATAATATAATATAATACCAAACGATTTTCAATACAAAACAATTATTGTTTGATCATTCGTTACAGTTATTGGTTATTAAGCCTTGCTATGACAATGAAGTACTTGTTATTATTAATGTTAAATTTATAATTTTAATCAAAATTTCGGCGAAAATTATCTGTGAATGAAAATGTTGGGCAGCCAATTATTATTATTTTTTTGTAGCTTGACGTTTTATACCGTACATGAAATGGTGCGACTTTACTATATACGGGATACGATATAAGGTAGAGAGAACCTAGTGTCAAGATGTTCCGTTCTACACTCTCCACACATTTCTTGAAAACACCGCGATTTATCTTGACATCACAACGAGGAACTAAAATCATAAATTTTCCAAAGTATGAATCGAACCCACAAATAACCCATTTACAGGCGCTGTTAAGCTGCTCCAGATTTTGTCTTGTCTATCTATTTTTGTCTTGATACATTTTAGACATCAAGCCTAATTTGTCAGCGTTCTAGGCAGAGAAAACCTAATAATATTTCTTTCCTCACTTTCAGACATTTACAAGATATTGTAAGTCTGACTACCGAGTTCAACGCCGCCTCTTGTCTTAATTTACGTTTAGTAGTAAATGTTACAAAATATTAGCGTATTTGCAGTCCAACACTTATGAATTGTACTAATTGTAATAGGTATATGGTATACGCATAACATGAGCATCTAAAGCTCCCATCTGTCTCCACCTTGTGCACCTATAAATCCTCTGGTGTAATACGAGGTCATGGGCGGTGATTACTTACCATTGGGTGACCCATATGCTCGTTTGTCTTTCCTTTTGTATAAAAAAGATAAAAATAAAAATACCAAATTTCAAGTACTTTTTTATATTTACCCGAATAAATAATGAAAACAGCTTTACCTTCAATATTGGCCGTTAGTATAACAATGACATGTCAGCAACTTTAGTGCAGCTTGTGTTTATTTAAGTAACTGTTTCACCACTCCGTTGTTTATTGTAAAATAAAAAAAATTGCTTGCTCTAAAGAAAGCTGAATTTCAAAATCTGCAAACAATTTTCACTGACAATTAAAAATTTTCGAATCAGAATAGCTAGCTTGCTTTTGCAGATCAAAAAACAAGGTTCGGGAAAGTTTTTTGTTTATGTTTCTTTTGTTTTGTAATCTGTTCTATCCGTACTAGAGATAAATTGTTGTTTTTTAGCTTCACGAAATTCCCATAGGTAGAGGGAAAAGACCACCCACCCAAGTGTAAAGACTCTCTGTTCTCTACAAACTTAACGCCACAATCTATCTTGTTGAGTGAGAATGAAATGAAAAGAGTGAAGTGAGAATTAATTGAGAACCACCATATTTACAGTCAGACGCTGTGCTGCTGCGCCACTATAAATGTATGTATAATTATTTTATTTTTAAATTATATATGTTGCATTTTACGTGGCAGAGATAGCTTAGAGTTTTTTAGAGGAAGAGAAAGAAGGGGGAGCCTAGTAGGCTCCCTCCGCGTCCGGACCGCGTCCGGGCCCGCTAGTATAATATGAAAATGATTCTACAATCCTGCTAATCCTACTAATATTATAAATGTGAAAGTTTGTGAGGATGAATATTTGTTCCACTTTTACGTAAAAGCCACTGAACAACCGCCAAATTCTGGAGGCATTGCGTATTGAGTGACGGAACTTAACGCCGCGCTTTGCCTCTACACCACAGCGAAATGAAATATTAAATACTATATTTCCTGGAATGAGAATCGAATTCACAACCTGTCTCGTTTACAGTCACACGCTTGTGCCCCTACGCCACGACTGGCCTGATCACACTTGTTAATTTTAATCGAAAATTGTTTTCAATGAAACATAATTATTTGGATTGGTCGAAACCAATTGGTTATTAAATGTATTTGCTATTATCATCAACTAAATGTGTAATTGTAGACTCCAAAATAAAATTATTTGCAATTATTATTTTCATCAAGTGTATGAACTGCGGTTTTAAATATTTATCATTTTATATGGGCTCAAATTGGTTTATTTTAATAATATACATATGTAAGTAAAAAAATCAGCTTCACGCTGTATCCCGCACACAGCAGGGTAGGCAGAGGGAACCTAGTGTTAAGACCCTCCATTCCCCACTTTCTGCCGAATTTCTGGAGGCATTGCGTGTTGAGTGGCAGAACTCAACGCCGCACTTTTCGCGCTCGAGTGGGGATCGAATCCACAACCGTCGCATTACACTCTTGTGGCTCTGCGCCACGACGTATATGTAAGTAGATAAGTACAATGTTAAAAAAAATATTCAAATTTAAAAATCCGTTGTTTTTATTAATAAATTATCCTTTTTCATATATTGTAAAGAAAAATAGGAAAAAAATGTGATTTTGACAAGCTTTTATTTAACTTCTTCTTGCAAATTAATTATCAAATAGATATCTCCACCCGATTGAGTTGAAATGTTATATAAGAGCTTAGTGTGGTTGAGAAGACAGGGTAGTTGTATGACCTTATTCTAAATTCAACACGGCGGAACACCCAAAATGGCGAACAAAGTTTTTTTATATATATATTCTTTAGCAAAGGTGGGCTTATTTCTAAAAGAAATCTCTTCCAGCCAACCAATGGAAGTGGATGACTGTCAATCAGCGGGAAGAGAGTACAGTGCAGTTATCAAAAAAACAAGAAATATTTATCCAAATATATACATATACTAATTTACATATATCCCATACGTATATACTCTATATTTATAAATACAAACTATACATTATATATATATACATACATATACATATGTATACATACTAAATTAATGACAGTATATAAATAAATTTAATATATAGATATATATATATATACAAATACGTGAAGTGCCGTTGTCTTGCTCAAGAGAAACAATAATACTGTCTGAATAAAAGTTAATTGTTCATACTAGTTTTTAGTGCATTCCTAGAATATATCCTTTCAGAACTTGATCAGGGTTACTAAAAAAGAATTAAAAGTTTTACTTTTAATTTTATTAAAATAACAATACTGCAGACACATTGTCCGCAGCTTTTTTAATACCCTCTATATAAGATCGACATTTAACTATACGAGTATGTAAAGGATCGAGACATAAGCGAACTACATTTTATAAATCAGTCCTTCCGCGCGTGTCCGTTTACTCAGACGTATTAAATGTAATTATTAAACGCACATACTTTTTTTATTTATGAACCCACTTATTCAGTGGTCTTGCACCGATGTGAATTATAAATATGCATTTTACTTTTATATTTTAACATTGACTTTTGAGATCAACACAAGCGAATATTTTGAACAATGACGGAAGACACGCGTGAATCGGAAGTGGCTCAAATCACGCCATGACCTCGCGTTTCCCTCATTTTAGGGAGGATCAATCTGGCAAGTGGCTTATACAAGCAGAGCTCGCCAAAATTAATAAGCGCTTGGATCAGATGTCGTTGTCCAAGTCGAGATCGAAGAGTTAGAGTGGAAGACATGCTTTTAAAGTCACAAGTTCCTCAAAACCCTACTTCATGCCGTGCCAAAGACGCTGACTGGTTATGTTTTTACCATTAATGTATTCAGCAGTGTGAATAAAAAGAAGGGGTATCGGGAAACTAAATGCTGTGCAGTGCGCCGCGGTGTGCACCTGTACAGGTCATCTGAATCACCGCCTATACGTTAAGGATAATAGATAACCACTTTGCCCTATTCTCCTCGGTCAAGAAAGACCGAGATATCCATAGTAGTGTCTTATTTTTATGCTCCATGTAGCTTAGTTTAAAAGAATATTATATAATACCAGATGCGCCTTTATAAATCATTCTCTTTATACTGAAAGTCAGACACAGAATGTATGTAAGCAAGAATAGCTTAGAATTATCTAAGCTAAACTTGAAAAAAAAAATAGTAATATAAGTATAGCATCTGGCTGTAAATGCGGTGATTATGGATTCGATTCTAACTCGGGGGTACAATAAGACGCACGAGAGTTCTACCACTTAACTAGCATTTTACTACCATCTCACTACTTATCAAGCAAAATAAAAGGAGAAACTGTAAACAAATATACACGTTAATATAAATATTTTATGATACTGATTCGATGGAAACCGTTTAAGCACTCTAACCAATTAAGCCGTATGTTCTTATTGAACTACGTGAAAGAATTTATACGCTTCGGTTAAGAATTTAATTCTTTGCCGCCCAATCGTATTGGCATTGAAATAATTTTAAATTAAAGAAACCAACTTTAAACATTAAACTATACAAATTTAAGATATATGTAATTTTCTCTTGGATAACATTGTCAAAACTGGATCAAATTAAAATCCCCACACTGAAAGTACCAGCTTTCAGGTAAAAAATTATAATCAAAATCGGTTCACCCAGTCCAAAGATAACTGAGGTAACTCCTTTTATAGAAGTCGGTTAATAAACAGAAACTGGAGAAGAGAGTCGTAACACTTTATTATCTCAGTACCTCGTATGATACGGGATATGATAAAATTCTGTTTTTAATCATTTCTAACCCCCTTGCGCTTTAACGTTAATGAGCTTGACAATCTTTTAGTTAACTGCAATTTTTTTACTAAAGTAAAAATTTAAGAGAACAATGGACCCGCACTTAGTTCGCAAAGCTCCAATTTATTATGTGAGTAGAATTGTAAATGTGTGTTTTTTTTTATATTTTACTGTAACTGTAAACTCTTAATTATATTCGTTCGGAACAGTTTTGGAAAATAATTAATTAAGAAACAAAGATTTATTTTTACAATTACTCATTTTCCGTGACTTCAGAGAGAGCCATAACTAATGTATCTCGCCTTCGTTAATGTATCCCGCCTTCAGCAGGATAGGCAAAGGGTGCCTAGTGATTAAGCACTCGGTTCCTCATTTTTCATCAAAATCTCGAGACATTGCATATTGAGTAGAAGAACACCAGCCACGTCTGGTAAAAACCAGAACGAGTGAATGACAATATCAAATATTTCATCTTTCCGAGCGAGAGTAAAATCCATAACCCAAAGTTTTCGGTCGCACGTTGATGCCACTACAACAGCCTCTTGAATATTAATAAAAAAAGTCAATCGAAGAACTCGCAGTCAAATTCGCAATTACGCAACGATCACGGTAAAAGTATTATTATATTAAAGTTTTTTTTTAATTTGACGCAGATAGAACATAGTGTTAAGACACTCTGTTCTTCACTTTCCGTCGCGTGTTCCAGGCTTGCTACTGATTGATTACTTGACGGAACACTTTATCTACCAAAGCAAAGAAATGTCTCACTGCCCTACGACGGCCTCTAGACCAGAATAAATACATAAGATAAAATCGGGATATTTGCCACACTTTTTATAAAATAGGATAATAAAAAATATCTATCTTTTACAATAATGCGGCATATATATAAAAGATAGATCTCTTATCTATTGTATAAACCTATTATTGTAAAAATAACTTAATAACAGGGGCATGTCCATCACAGGAGAGCAAAAAACGCTGGCATTCGGTAAAAGCGAAACTACTGTAATTCAGATGTTAGTCCCTGGATGTATTGTCAGAGTACGTGACCGTTCAGTGAAAGGAAGGACTCAATAATTTTCACCGTTTCTAGAATAGTAAAGAATTTAGCAGTATTTATTTTAACTGACAGCAGAAAAGGAGGTTATCAATCTGACTTTGTGTTTTTATGTATGTTTGTTACGCAATTTCTCCGCCAATAATAAATCGATATTGATGTAAAAAGATTTTTTTGTTGTGGAATGCCTTATTCCTGACTGCTTTTTTCATTTTTATTTATTTTATGCATTTTGTAGGAATTATGGTGTCAAAACAGTCAAACATCTCTCTTTTTTGTTTCCATCTAAAAATGTTTTCTAGATGGGCTCTAAACCCATCATCATCGTTTTTAATATTTCATCCATTTGTATCAACTGCGCCACGATGGTGACAAATTAGTATACATTGTGGATTTCTCTCATTTCCAAGGTATATGAAATATAAATTATATAAACGTAGATTTAATACTAGAAAGCAAAATAGTCTAAGTAGTTGCAGTGTAATTTGAAGTGTACCTTATGTTCATCTATATATACAATATCTCTTCTTATTAATATCCTCGTAACGCTATTGCTTTTCAACACCACGTGTGGACGGTACTACAACTTTAGTGACTGGTATTGGTGATCACTAAATTCTTTATATATCCCGCTTCACGGTTTTTCTCGTATAAAGTATGAGTAGATGGAAGCTAGTAGCAACACTCCGTTTCTCCCTTTTCTCTTTTCATAAAATATAAAAAAAATATATACAAAAAAAAAATTTGTGAGGACAGTATTGGTGCAGAGGCTTGTGTCCGAGCGAGCGACTATAAACTATAAGTTGTTGGTTCGAATCCTACTGGAGGAAATAAAATATTTCATTTTTAATTTACTCAGTTTGGTCACGCAGCGAAGACCGCATGTTAGTGTGTTATTACTGGACTCCATCTGCCTACCCTTATAAATGGGTGAAAATGAAAAAAAAAGAAAAAATATACCCACACCGTCCTCTGGCCTACACGAAGCTTAACTTAATATCTAAACAAACGTATTATAAACAACAAACTTGTGATTGGTAAACACGTTTAATTAAAACAGGCGGTGAAATTTAGCTTCTCATTTAATTTCCAAGACTTTGACTACTCG
>DWGR01004370.1:0-11197 GCA_018247715.1 Heliconius burneyi
CGCAGTGTGCTCACATACAGCTGACTTCGATATATGTTCATTCTTAATATCGAAGATGTTTTCCTTCACTTTAATACTGATGCTTCTCTATGTTTAGTTTCACGCGTCTCTTCGTTAATTTTCACGCTGTATCCCGCACACAGCATAGGGTAAATAAAAATAACCTGGGAACCTGATGTTAAGAAACACCGTTCCTATTGAAACACTTCCGTTCCCCGATACTTAGAAATTCTATTATTTAATAAATATATTTTCCTTTACTACTTGAAAAATTACTAATTTTGTCAAATACCGGGATCCCTGGATTTTTCTGAAGTTGACATTGAAAAACCCGGTTTTGCTTGATTGGTCCGCTGTTGCGACCCCTAGTTAATACATTCTGTTCCCCACTTTTCGCTGAATTCTACAGGTCTTGTGAGTTGAGTGGCGGCGCCGCCGTGTTTGCCGTGATAAAGAAATAAAAATATAACTTAAAATAAATATTTTATTTCTTCAAAGAGTGATTGAACCCACAACTAGTAGCATTTACATTTTCTACCCTTGCTCCACATCTGGCCCCAAAAATATTGAATTGTTAGCTACCTAAACTATCTAAATGACACAGATACCTACGTCTTTTTTTCTTTTTTAATGATATTAATAGATAAGCAATAGTATTAAAAGTATTAGAGTAAGAAAAATACAAAACTTTAGTAAAAAATATTTTATTTCTTTACTTTTTTTCGTGCCAGTCTCTTCACTTTTATGTGCGTTTGTTCTTGAGATTTAACAAATCATCATCAAATCATGTGGATTCTAATTTATTCAAATAATAGAATAAATAATGAGAACAGATAAATTTGTGTAATTTTTCGGCTAATTCAACACACATAGCGTCATCTATTGCTTAAAAGCTAAAGGGAATACATTTACCTCATTGAATGTGGTGCCATCTAGGTATTCTACATAAACCAATTCTTGTAATATTTCACGAGTATGTTAAATTATACGAAAAATTTTGTGATTTGTTATTTAAACAAATTTTAATACGAAGTTTTATGTCTATTTTCTGACACTTATTAGCTAATTTATAGTTACAATTGTCTTTGAGGAGCCTTAGATAATCTGTTACAAATTGAATTGAAAATATTTTTAACCTGTGCACTAATGACATACTACAAAAGAATGGCGTAGTATATTTTGATTTTGCTTCCATCTATAATCCCTAAAAAAGTTAGACGTTTGCCAAATTTTACTATATCCTGAACCTATAGGAATATTCAGCGAAAAATGTTATATAAAATAACATTGGCTTTGTTTATTGTTTCGTGTGCTTCGTTAGTATCCGTAAGTACAGATAGTCTTACTCTTTACTTTTTATTATTATTAAATTAGCTGCTCTGTTGCGGTAATATTCAAGTGGTTTCGATACTTGTTATTTATTGAAGGGGATGCTCTTTTTGTTTATAAATGTAAATAGTATGTAATCAACAACTTTTTTTTCATACTTTATTAAACTTAAACTGTTCTATTACTTCAATAAAAAAATATTCAGGGAAAGATGAAAAGGATAATAATAAAGAAAACAAACCATGTTTCCCATATTAAATGTATAAAATCAAAACTTCAGAAGATTTCTTTTCTGTTAAATTGTTACAAATATGCTTTAAAACAATTTTCACGAACACTAAGCTTTTATAATAAATGAAAACATTTGTATAGTCACAAGTATATAAAGGTATGAATAGACTATAACACTTCTCTCACTGGATACATCGATTGTCTCTGCATAAACATTCAACATAAGTGTTGCCCAAGTATCTAATGTAGTTGAAAAAATATTTTGACTTTGAACTATTTTGACATTTTCAATACAGCATACTATAACCGTTACATTATCGGTTTGTGTTTATCAAGTATAGACACAATGTACATTCACTCACAATTCTGAATGTTCTCCTTATTTTTTTTTTTAATAGTAAGGCAATATCATCCATATTAATTAAGTTTATTTAATAATAAGACTCCTGACTAAGCATTTGATTTAATTCAATCTAGAATATAACAGCAAAATAAAATTTTATGCAATTTAACTTATTTGTCCCTTTTTTATTTTATTTCCCTTCAGTAAATACTAATAAATCTTTTGATATGAAATATATTTTATTTATTTGTGCTGTACTTATATATTTCATTTTCAATTAATATTTGAGCTCTGCTACTCAACACAAATGCCTTAAAAGATTTGGCAGAAATGGGGAACAGAGTGTCATAACACTAGGTTCCCTCTGCCTACCCTACTGTATACAGCATAAAGCTGATATGTTATTAATATTTAACTTAAACAAATCTTTTAATAATATGATAAATCAATAATATACTACAGCATACTTGTACACATCGTTTCATAATTCCATGTTATTTGACTTGCACTCAGATGCTGTGCCTGTTGTATCCTTTCTTTGTATATTGGCCTACTATGATATATATTATTCTTTAATATAAATAAAAAAATGGAAGTTAAATATAAACTTGATATTAATATATTATAATTACTTTTTCTCTATAACAAACAAATAAATAAATACAGGCTTCGTATGAAGACAAAAGATGTAAATGCGTGTGCCCCAGTCCTGCTGCAGTCCTCAATGACACAGTGGGCTCGGACCGGAAACTCTATATTGGGAATGTACCACCCAACAAATGGTAAGTAACATCCTACTCTGAATTGATTGAATAATGCAACTTGTTATAGCTTTGCAAATGATTTTTTTGTTATACATATAATATGTCATAGTAATTGAGGCTGTTGTGGTTCAGTGGCACGCACCCTTGTGACTGGAAACGCGATGGTTATGGGTTCAATCCGCACTCGGGGGGAAAGAGTTTGATTTATATTATCATTTACCTTGCTCTGGTAACAAGGCAATGCGCGAGGTTGAGTTCCGCCACTTGACATGCAATGCCTCAAAAAATTTGTAGAAAGCGGGGAATAGAGTGTTTTAACACTAGGTTCAACCTACCCTGCTATATATGGTGGTATTTGCATTGAAAAGATACTTTATTATGTTTTGAATAAAAAATATATATCCTTATTCTTTTTAGAATTGTTTTGTTAAAATAAACTAAAAATAATTTTAAATGTATGATATATGCATTTTAGTATAGTAACTTCTCCATTTATAATGAGTTTATAGTATAAGCTTATTAATCATGAACAGAGTAAAAGTTATTTTTTACAATATATAATTTTTCCTTTATTGTATAGCAATTGCGATGGAGTAATTCTTCCACGAGTCGGTGAACTGATAAAAGGCCGGGAGCAAGAGTTCTGTCCGCGATGCGAATGCAAGTATGAAAATCGAAATACTACTATTATAAAGGTAATAAATATATTATGTAAATAAAATTTGGAAAATTATCTAGAAAGTTTCTTTATTATAAATATAATTTTAACTAGCGATATTATTGGCAATTCTCAGTATCCATAAATGATTTTTATTTATAATGTTAAATATTCTCCCATGTAAAAATTTGAAACCACCACCTTCAAAATGCAGATTATTTTCGACTCTATTCCACAGGTAGTAGTGATTATAGTAATATGGGTGATAATGCTGCTTGTTGCCTACATGGGATTCCTCATATGTCTCGACCCACTCATTAACAAGAGAGCTAAAGCCTCGTATCAAGAACACACAAATGAAGATGTAAGTTATGATTGCAAATAATAAATAAAGAATGAACAAAAAAAATGAAATTTGGAAAAGAAATGAAATTGTCGTTTAAAAATATTTGGTCTTTTTGTGGCTTAATAAATTATGTGTATTTTTTGTTTTATAGTTTGTCCTTTGATTTTGCTTTATTTTGACATACACACATTCACTTGTTAAAGTAATTGCAGATTATATAGATTCACATTTAGCACGTTTTTTGCATTTGAACCCATAATTACATTGATAATATTTAATATATTTGATAATGCTAAATAAATCAGCTTCATGTTGTAATGCACACAGCAGGGTAAGGAAACCTAGTGTTAAGACATTCCGTTACCCACTTTCCGCCGAATGTTTCGTGGCTTTGCGTGTTGAGTGGCGGAACTTAACACCAGGCTTTTGCCTTAGTGCCAGCCAAAGCGAAATGAAAATTTTAATAAATAAAAATGCATTTCCTAGATTGGGGATCGAACCCACAACTTTTGCTTTAAAATAATACTTAATGCTTAATATTAGAAAAAGCACAACATGATAGCTTTTTTATAATATAGCTTCGATAGTCTTTGAGCTTGGCTTTTTTAACTTAAATAGAGCATACAACTAGAACGTAGTTATAGTACATAGCAGCTTAACTGTAACATTTGTTATTTTTTAAACTAGAAATAAATAAGATATGTAGTAAAACACCATAAAAAAAATATTTAATAAAAAAATAAGGGTTCACAGCTATACACAAGTCGAATTGTCCGGTTAGTAAGTACTATTTTTTAAAAAAGAACGTTACTGTCCTGACTAAAGAGACGACCCGCCACTCCGCTAGGGCGCGATCTCGATTTTCAAAAAAATACTTTTTTCACTGTCTCTTCACCATCTCAAGGTATAATATACTGGTGTGAAAACCGTGTCTAGTGATGACCCGTGCACTGTGTTACGGTGCCATTTTGATTTCCAAGAATATTCAAGGCAAATTCTTACTGCCTCTTATCCATCTCAAGTAATAATCATCTGGTATAAACACCCTGTAATTTTATTAGAGACATTTTAATTTACAACACTTACCCAATCTGGGGTCTCTTGTACCTTTATATAACCTATACACGTTTATATAACCAATTAAATAGTAATAAATAGATATTTTTCAATCTATTTTACTATGGAGCAGTTCGAAGTTGAAAATGAGCTGTCGCCTATCCGCTCCTTACAATCACGCAATGTCGTATCGCATTCTACCTACATAGTTTAACATAAAATTACCCGGGATAAATTTTTTTTCTATAAAAAAATGTTACTTAATGAAAATATTTTCTGCACTACAGATGAATAAAATGTTTCTGACTTAAAGAAAACAGTAATAAATCATAATGACAGGATTTATCATATAAAAAATATTATATTGTGTAAAATATATTATTTCTAATATAATAAGTTAATAACAAATATTGGTAATATTTCGTATTCATAAGGCTTCTTTGTAATGCAACTAATAATGTAAATGCACTTTGATACTATGTAAATGCGCAAGATGCCACCACACTATGTCTATCGCGAAATGTAATGCACATAGGAAAATTTTGTATTTATATATTTTAAATGATACATGACCTTTTTATAAGATATCTAATTTTAAAATAATAATATATATTCTAATGGAAAATGCCTAATTTTAAAATTATATATTTTTTAATTTGTGCTTGTTAATGAGAAATTGATAACCCTATTTCAAACGTATATTGTTCTTTTTTTATTTTATGATACCTGTATGTTGCTAACTACACCGGAACTCATATAGAATTATTTTATTATAATTTAATCCAGAGCACCAAAATTAAACACATTCTTTCAAAAATAAAACAATCTTTATTCTCGTTCCATAGACATTTCAAAACAAAGTACAAAATATAACAAAAGTTCTAAATAATAACAAATTGTAAATTATGCATAGTATTACTTATATAGCTATAGGGTTGAACTAAGTGTTAAGACATTTGTTTTACCCACTCACTCCCCAATTTTAAGATATTGTGTGTTGAATGGCAAAGCTTAATACCGTGCTGCGTCTTCTTACCGGAGTGACAAAATGAAAATAATTCATTTCCCCAGGACCCACAACCGTCACATTTTGTTTATTTGACTGCCTCAAGTAATATATATATAATAATAAACGAACTTTTATAACAGGATGAAAGCGCCATCAGTGGGCCATCTCAAGCTATGGGTGTTAGAGGAAATGTCCTCAACCGTGTCACCCATCAACAGGACAAATGGAAGCGTCAAGTGAGGGAGCAGAGGAGGAACATATACGATAGACATACCATGCTGAACTAGCATGGCTAGAATGGTAACCATAGCTCATATTACCATATATTCTTTAAACCCTAGATTAAAATGATCTAAACCAAAAAAATATTAGAAATAATTCTAAAGTAACTTTTTGAGTTAGGTCACTTTTGACCTATATTATCCATAATATTATACTCATATGACAAATTATTACTTAACTTATTAAGTATTGTTATTTAAATATTTCTTATAAATAATTATTATCAAATTTCAGTCAATAAATACAGATGTATTAGAAAAATAGGTGTATAAAAAGTATTTTTAAAGTAAACATTTTATATGCAATAGATAGATAAAATGTAAAGTCCATAGAAATGTTCTATATAGTAAATTATTAAAATTCTTATCCTACAATAAACTAATGTATGTATTTATGTTCAATATAATTATGTAATGTTTGTATTTTTAGCACGTCAATAAATAGTATGTATAGAAACTTGGATTATTTATTTCCTCAATAATATTTGTTAAATATTATGTTTCGTCTGATAGTAAATTGATTAATAATTGTCTTCGTCCCCACATTCAACGTCATGGAGCAAAAGATTTTCCACCTGTAATGTAATATTTAATTGTAGTTTTTTTTATAATACTAATGTATAACAGTAGAATTTTGAAACCATGCTTTAATTTAATTAAAAGTTTAGTATTCAGTATCTTCTGGTGGTTTCTAACTGTAAACATGATGGTTGTGGGTTATATGACCACTAAGGGACAATAATTATTTCATTTGGCTGCACTGGCGAAATTGAATGTGACTTGTGAGTTCCAAGTAAATTCCAAAATTTGATCGTATTATTTAAATAAATATAAAAAATTGAGACCAGGAAAAATTGGGGCACAAAGTGTGACTGTAAAACTGACTGGTTGTGGGTTCGATCCCCACTCTGGGAAATGAAATATTTACATTTCCATTTCTTCGCTCTGGTGTCAAGGCAAAGCACAGTTTTGAGTTCTGCCACTCAACACGCAATGCCTTTACGGAACTCGGCAGAAAGTGGGGAACAGAGTGTTTTAACACTAGGTTCCCTCTGTCTACAAGAATACAAGAATGTTGCTGCATGCACATAAAATTGTAGATATCCATAGTTGGGATACATGGACACATTAAAAGCGTACATTAAATCATATTGGATACAATTCCCCAAGGATACAGCCACCAAACACCCAACTCAGTTAAAATGAGTGAATGATTTTTTTAATTGTTATTTTTTTTAATTAAAAAACAATTTTTAAGGTATGAATTATAGCTTACTTCATCCCGCTGGTATATATGCCGCATTTCTGCATAGCGCGGCCTCAGCAGCATTAAAGCTTCGAGTAGTATAAGAAACAGATAGTACCCTAGTAATAGCATCACAGACCATATCACAAAAAATACAACTACCTGATGACAAATGAAACATGGTATTTAATTTTTCAAAAGAAAAGACAAGGCTTTTGATGTACAGCAGCACAGGAACTGACTAATTGCAGTGGTTTTGGGTTCAATTTTCACTCAGAACAAAGAATTATTTTCATTTTTGCAACCTGATAATAAAACAAGTGGACAAAGAAGTGTAAAAACAGTAGGTTCTCTTAGCCAACCCTGCTTTATTCAACACAAGTGTGGAGCTACAAAAAAAAGATGAATAAATAAAATTATAGTTTGTGGTTATACATTCGACTAAATTAAAATAAATAAGTTGCTACTTTTTCATCACCTTTAATTTTTAATATCATACTTGTTCTGTTCTCATTGCCTTGTTTTCTTATAAAGACACTTTTTCAAGACCACCAAGACAAAATTATATGTTATGAATATAAGAAAACATTATTTTCATGCATTCAAAATAATTATTGTATATTCAATGATTGTGGGTTTCTATTCAAAAGGGCATTAATTTATTGTCTTTCCTTGCTCTAATGAAAAGAAAAAGCACAATATTTAGTTTGCCACTCAATATGCAGTATCTGAAAAATAAAGAAACAAAGCATCTTCACACTGCTCTCAATTGCTACATGTGAAGCTATATATACATATATTAATATTAAAATTGTGAAAATAAGTTAGTTTGTAACTACTACCAAAACTACTCAATCGATTATCATGAATTTTGTGCACATTTTCTTAGAGGTATTAGAAAGGACATAGGATACTTTTTATAAAAAAATATATATTATATTTTGGCTTTAATATAAAAATAAATTTAAGCAAGTGAAGATGTACTTGAGTCTCTAGTATATATATACAATATTAGCATTTACCATAATAACAGCTGTATTTCTAGTCTCATATTTGCATTCGCATCGTGGACAAAATAACTCTGCATTCAATCTGACTTCATCATCAACTTTTGGAAGTATTACATTATTACAGTTACTGCAACAATTATTATATATAATCAATAATAAAATATGCGACATTTACAGTTTATAAATATGTAGATACATCTAACTGTATAAAAGATGATTGTGTGTGTGGGCATTGATTGTGTTATTTGTTGATGTTGCTTGAGTTATAAAAATATCTTAAAATTTAGTATTAAGTTAATATTCCATACTTTAAGAATAATAATTTTAAAGTGGTAAAACCTTGTAAGCTTACCACATATTTGGAGGTACATAGGCAATGTAAAGTGTTCTGTGTGATTTTATTGTGCTGTTTAAAACGGACGGTGGTGTGGGACAAACACATCTACATCGATTATCTTCATACATTTGTGCCTAAGAATTAAATACATTTATTAATTTTCATCCTACAAAGTAATTAGACAGTACAATATCAAATAGTACGAACCGTAACGCTTACAATTAGTATAGGAAATATAAATAAACTTTTGATAGACATTTTTGGTTCTTAAATTATTTAATATGATAATTTGTCCAATTAAACGCTCCAAAGTGTCTTAACAAGATTAAACATCAATAAATAAGCAGTCACATATTAAATGTCAATATCTATAAGCAAAATGTTTTAATAATTCAAAATAAATAATTCAGAGTTTGCGACGTCACAACTGATAAGAGTATAGATTATAGATAGGGACTTGAAAAAAGTATCGATCCTTTGTGGTATCGAGTAGCCTTTCGATACCGATACTTTTTATTCGATACTTATATTTATCAAATATTTTTTATAAGGTATCGTATCGAATAAATCACAAGCTTACTTGACTTTTTTTTGCATTTCTTCTCGTTCGATCATGACATGTGTCATGATTATGGTTATAATTGGCCATATTGATAACGCAAAAACAGTTTCGTCAAAAAACGCTTTCCTCATTGCTCGTTGGCTTGTTAGCAGTATTGTGATTTGTGAAGGTGAGATATTTTAACATTTCCCAAAACTTTACAAGTTGGCACGTGAATATTTGGCAAATACTGCGAATTCTGTGCCCTCTGAGAGATTATTTTCAAAAGCTGGAAATACGTTGACAAAAACTAGAAACCTCTTATCGCCAAAACTGCTCGAAAAACTTTTATTTGAATTATTGTACGGAGGAAGAATTTAATTTGTAAAATTTCAAAATCTTATTTTTATGTACAAATTGTTTTTAATAAGATTTTAACAATCTTAAACTTTGGACACTTTATAGAAAAAAATCACAAATCGATAATTAATACTGTATAAAAATAAACAAAAAACATTTAATTTCAAGTAGTACTGCCTAATAAAAGCCTAACTTTGGTTTCAATAATATCACTTTAGTTGATCAACGACCTCCACCATAAAGCTTAATAAATATTATCTTATATTCTAAGAACAGTACTTGGTTCAATTGGCTTCGCCCGCTTGAATCACACGAATATTTATGATATATATTTATAAAATTATTTTCAGTTTAGGGGATAGATACTAAACCGTGAAACACGTGTTCAATGAAATATTTTTAAGAAACTGAATTTCAACTTTTTTTAAAATCGGTGTCAATTTAAGGATTTTACCTACAAACTTTTAATCCCTATTTCACCCCTTCAGGGTTAAACTAAAAATTTTCAAATTCCCTTCTTAGTCTATCGGAATATTAATAACTATATATTTATTAATATTCCGTTTTACTGAAAGTTGAAACTACTCTCTACTACTAAATGTCAACCTACGCCAGTAACGTAATGACGTCAGTTACTGTTAACTGACATTGACGTTGACGTACGCGTTTTATGTCCTAAGAAAAGTACTCGATACCTTGAGGTATCGATACTACTCATGAGTAAAGTATAGATACTTTCCATTCGGTATCGCAAATAAGTATCATTAATAACACAATAAAAAAATATATAACGATATGAAAATAAAAGTTGTGTATATTACGTCTAATAAACGTTTTTCCCGTCCGATCGAAGGCTGTAGGCCGAGGTTCGAGCCCCACTAGGGGGCGCCCCTATAGCTTTTGATTTTATTTACACAGGCAGCCATCCAGTGCCTGATTATTCCTCAGGGAAAGAGTACCCTCTTCTCTACTCACCGGTGTCGCTGTAGAAGCCAATAAGGCTAACAGCATTAATGTCAAATTCGAAAAAAAAAAAAAGTTGTGTATGCTGTTCATCAAAATAATTAAAAAATATTTATTAGAAAACCACATTTTCTATCGCGTCGTGTATCAAGTCCAGTTCTCTTTAAAATTGTACCTAAGTAGCAAATAGGATATTCAAATCATGATTTATCGGTTTCATTGCAATCATATGTTCCAAGTATATAGTTATTTGTACATATAACATATTACAGGTGTGCTCTTGTTTTCTTGTAAGCATTCGTTGATGCTTCTATGATATCACAACACTCAGAGTATGTGATAATAAAATCACCATTATATTTACATGTTATGTATTAAAATTTACAAATGCGATCAAAGGATTACTTGAGCAGTTAACTCTAAATTGAAAAAATTGGAATATATTATTGGGCTAAGTACATAATATTAGAATAATATAGAACACTCAACACACACTAGTGTGTTGAGTGTTCTATTAAAGAATGCTTTTTTTTTCGAACATGACATTAATGCTGTTAGCCTTAGTGGCTTTTACAGCGACACCGGTTGGTTAGGGAAGAGGGTGCTCATTCCCTGAAAAAAGATTAAAGAATGCTATAGAGTTATTAATATATTGTACTAATGGCATCAATTTCAAGGTAAAATTAACTTTGGCAACTCACTATATTACTCTATTAGAGAGCT
>DWGR01004371.1:0-11197 GCA_018247715.1 Heliconius burneyi
AAGTATTATAAATATTTCTAAATTTCATACAAGTTTCTATTTCGACACACTCGAGCTGCTCAAAGGCGTTCCGAATACCAATTAGTGTTGACCCTGCACATAAACAACATATGTCTTTCTAATATAACTAATAGTTGAAATAATTTCGGGCGTGACAAATTGTACTCAATCATAAAATATCATTACTGTTGTTACAGTAATTTGAATAGTTTTTAATTTCGTTATTAATAATTGAAGGCGAAAAAAATTCAATTTGTCTTAGTAAATTTGGCATATTATTTTTAATTTTTAACTAGTTTTTTTTTGTGAAAACTTCGTATTTTTGTGTTCATACAAAAAATTAAATCAGCTTTACGCTGTATCCCGCAGACATCAGGGTAGACAGAGGGAATCTAGTTTTAAGACACTACATTACCCATTTTCCGCCGAATTCACGAGATATTGCGTGTTAAATAGCGGGACTCAACGCGCACTTTTCCTCGACACCAGAGCGAAGAAATGGAACATACTCGTAAGTAAAGAAGTCATCTAAAACTAGATCCGCTCTGCTACTTACTATATGTTAGATACAGCATAAAGCCAAATTATTAATAACTCTATTCAGCTTAAATTCGTACGTAACAAATTTAATATATCATACGTAATAGGTATACCTGTATTTAGAAAAATACCGTTTAACGATGTCGTGCAACTATTACTAAATAGTAAAGAAGTCATATGATATATTATAATTATTAATAATCTTTGTAATAAAAGGTGCATGAGCCAGTACTGTCCATTATATTGACAGATGATTGACAACACTATTTCTCATCAATCAACCACAATTATATTTAATTGACGTGGTGATACCAAAAAAAGGTAATAAATCATACATACTAATGATGATTTTAGAAATTATATGAAAAATGTTTCAACTTTTACTTACAATATCCATTTACTTATAAAGTTAGAGTAATCATATCTATTTCAGGAATGATTCTTATAGCTGATAAATTATTGAAATTCTGAGTTTATATTACGTTATATAACATAAATAATTTTTATATTCGTCCATTTTTTGTCAAGACGCCATTCAGTAAGTTAAGTAAAAACATTTTCTCTTAATCAAATTAGTAAAATGGACAGTTACGAACTCATTTCATTACGTCATTACGTTATAAAGTCATATGTGACTATTAAAATAGTCTTTTTTCAGCTTTTTTGGGCAGAACTTAACGCCGCAGTTTGTCTTGTTACCATTAAAGCGATGAAATGAAGATATTAAATATTTCATTTCCTTGAGTCAATCGAACCCATGACCCGTCGCGTTTACATTCCCTCGCTTGTGCTCCTGCGCCATGACCTTTATTATACTAATAAGATTTTTTTTACTATCAGCATATTTAACAAAATCCTGCACTTCTGTTGTCGAATCTCCAATCTGTTTACTGTATAATGTGTTTAGTACAAACATTATCGGCATGACCGATCCGACTCAATGATTGATTGTTCTACAGATCATCACATAAATTCCAAAGATAAGTAGATCATTATTTTAAGTGCTGCAAAAACGATTGGTTGTGGGTTCGATCTCCATTTAAGAAAAGGAAATATTTATTTAAAATTCCTTTCTTCGCTGTGGTGTTGAGACAAAGCGCGGCGTTTTGTTCTGTTCTAGTTCTGCCACTCAACACGCAAAGCCTCCAGAATTTGGCAGAAAGTAAAGAACGGTGTGTTTTTCTTTCGTCGCTCTGGTGTCCAGGCAAAGCGCGACGTTAAGTTCTGCCACTCAACACGCAATGCCTCCAAAATTTGGCAGAAAGTAGGGAATGGAGTGTTAACACTAGGTGCCTTCTGCCTACCCTGCTGTGTGCGTGAAGCGTGAAGCAGATTTTATTATTATTATAAGTATTTTAACCCTTTCATCATATAAATTTGGCTATACGGTCAGTTTTATTTTTGCCATAAAATGTTTTACAGGTTTTTTATATTTGTTATCAAATTTCATCATAACATTTATATCTCTCTCCTACTTTGGTGGTATATTTTCAATGTATTCGAAATGGTATAAAAATTACAAGTGTAGTAAAAAGCAGTTTAGTATAAAATTCCTATTATTTCTTCATATCATGCAAAACAAAAACAATAAAAATTATATGAAAGGGAAAATTTTTTTTTAATTTATCATATAAAATCGCTACGTACTAATTTTATGTATATTACTTGTTTTTTTTACTTAACCTAAATTAAGTATATACTAGGCTGCATAACTTGATAATTTACATCTAAACAAAACCTTCCATCAGAAGATATCGTCACTCAGTCACGGCGGTCGTTGACACGTGTCATGCTTTTACACTTCCTAAAGGCGTGACTGATTCGTAGGAACTACATTATACAGCTTTCTATCGTATACTTAAGTGGAATTCAAATTTGTACCTAAATAAAAATCAGTCAAATAGCAGACAGAGGTAACGTAGTATTAAATTTTTTAAGCCTAATTTTCCACATATAATTCATGTTAATTGACGGAGCTTAACGCCATGTTTTATCATCTTACTAGTAAATGAAAATAATTTAGTCCTCGTAGAAGTCGCACCCACAATCATCACGTTTCGTTAGACATTGAGCCGCTGCTCCAAGACGGCCTCAACATTAAACGGATCTAATAGAGCATGTAGAGTATTGAGTTTTTACTTAAATACATGCACAAAGATTAAAAATTAAATATATCAGCTTCACGCTGTACAACAGGGTAGGCAGAGGGAACCTAGTGTTAAGACGAATTTTAGAGGCATTGCTTGTTGAGTGGCGGAACTCAACGTCGCGCTTTGCTTCGAGCGAAGAAATAGAAATATAAATTTAAAGAAATATTTAATCACTACGAGTGGAGATCGAACCCACAACCAATCGGTTTACATTCAAACTTTGTGCCCGTGCGCCTTACTGGCTTTAGATAAAATATAGTTATGCCTACTTATAACATAAGTATTCTCTTATATTTTACCACTTAATACGTTTACGCGACGTACGTACGTTCAATACGTTTGTTTCTTGTATGTGAAATACAAACTTTACTCCTAAGGAAGTCAACTTTATAATCAATCCTTAGAACGCCGCGTACAATGTGTTCCTGTTTTACCGTATTACACGACATACCTATTTCATTTACTTGATTAACTAGAATTAGTTCCTGATTGAAATAAGTACGTTTTCATTTGAATATATTTGTTTCTTTTATTATTATGCTACATATACATGCTGTATATATAGCAGGGTGGACAGAGGGAACCTAGTGTTAAGATTCTCCAATCCCTACTTTCCACTGTAGAAATGAAAATATTAATAAATTCCCCAGAATAGAATTCAAACCCATAACCGTTTCGTTTACGTACCACATTTGTGCCACTGCGCCACGACAGTCTAATTGGATAATTTTAAACTTATATCTATATTTACATATATCTATATATATGCCTATATGATAAAAAAAGATCCGAAATAATATATACCTCCTCATATCACATCAAATCGTTCAAGCATTCACTAAAAAACAACACCAAACTTAGCGTTCGCGTTGGCAAATTAAAGAACTGTAATATATTTTTTACTTTTTATAATGTAATCGAAACCTGTTTACGGAGAAAAATAAAGCTGAGCTTGCAGCGCGGCATTCCAGACAAGGCAGTCGACGTACCGCGGACTTCGCCGGCTTGAGATATTGGCCGCGCGGTCGCCAGTTCCAAAGTAGATTTGGATTCGTCAAGACGCCAATACACGGCGCGTGCACTGTGTCTTTGAGTTTGAACGACCAGTTGAAATTTGTTTTTTTTTAACTGTATTACTTTATCGAGAAGTGGCCAGTGTTATAACTTTTTTTTAATAAAGCAGTGTGCACAGTGTGGATTGGATACTTGGCCGGCGTTCAGATTATTAATTAAGGTACCTTAAGGGATTAGTAATAAAATAATAACGGTTTGGGAATATTGATTTCGATCTTGTCGGTAATTAACATTCAATTAATAACGATTTTGATTCATCGCGCTAATTATAATATCGATTAATTAGGCAGTTAGTTCAATATATAAATAAATATATATGTTATTTATGTTATTTACACTTAAATAGATAATTGTTGTATAATATTTAATATAATATTAAGTGTTTTTTAATAATTATTTTAATTTATACTGATTTTAAAACTGTGAAAATTATTTAAAACATACGTTAGTAAATTATTGGTAGTAAAAAATAAGAAAGATATAAAAAAAAAGTTCGTTAAAAAAAATAAAACCGAAGAAAAAGCAGTAAAAATCCTGTACAATTCTGCGTGTCGCAACAGGTGTGAAATTGACATATAAATATTTAATTCTGTTGGTCAATCCTGCAGCAGATGTGTTTCCACATCTGGCTTTTAGTTAATCACGGCGGCCTTTATTTATGTTGATTGTCTCGTTATATTGTGCAAATATTGTATTTCTTATTTTATACATTTTTAAAATTAGTTATTTTTACATTTATTCAGAAAACGTATAAAAGTTTTACCGTAGCAGGATTTGAACCCGTGCCTTTTGGACAGTTAGAAAATTAACTTCTTGGACGGTTTCCAAGAGGCACAAATCAAATCCAAATAAATCCCGTTCAAATTCTTATACGTTTTCTAAATAAGTATCGTGTTTCTTATTTAAATTTTGTTTTTCAGTATTCATTATTTTTCCCTTATATTATTTCCCTGTGTAATATTAAAATCATTTGATGATTCTATATTAAATCATTTCAACGATAATAATTATATATTAACACAATTTTTATACGTCTTTATATGTAGAAATAACACTAGGTACCCTCAACCTACTCCTGCTATGAAAAGGCATGCAACTTAAATATATAAATGTATATTTTAAAGGCTGCATTATCTGGCTGGAGCCAGCCAGAGGAAGAGCTAGAGCTCTATCTAGTTTAAGCAGTATATGACTCGCCTAATTTATTTCTTATATACTACTATTATATATTTATTCAGTATAAATTAACAAAATATATTTATACAGGTAGTATATTGTGTTCCTACAATAAGGTGACCAAAATAAATTACTGGAAAAAAAATATAGTGCAATGGTTTATGAACAAAAAACATCATGTAAGATATATTTCACATGAAGTCGTAAATCAACAGTATGTTGGTATTTAAATAAAATTGCTTGTACTTATAGTATTTTAACTTTGAATTTTGTTTTAAATAAATTATAATTAACAAGAACTAAATTCGAATATGTTCGCATTTGAGGCTATAAAAAGCCTATGTAAGAATAATCCCGAAGAAACTATAAAATAAAATTTTAAAGAACTAAAGTTTTACTTCTAACACAGATCTCTCTATCCTCAGTTGGAAAGGATGGAGACGGTGAGAATTCTCAATTCATCTTAAATAAATCTAATGAATTTTCTTTATAAATATAAATCTATAAATTTTCTCAAAATGTCTAGCGTTTTAGAATATAGCATTGAAAATTGACGTCATAAGAGTCACTCCCATTATCTTATTCATCTAAAGTACGAATATAAGCCTCTAGACTCTACGTAGGCGGCTTTTCACTCGCATTCCAAAGAGAGATTTGTATGGGCATTAAATCTGTTTACAGAAACGATCTCTCGCTGCTCCGGCGCCGGCCGGCCTAGATGTGTTGTTCGCATGCGAAATATATATTATAGCTACTTTAATACGCATATTGGTTACTTCAATTACTAAATTTTATTTGAGAAATAGAGAATATACATTCATTTCTTAAGGGCGAAGGGTTGGCATGGAAACTTGGGAATATAATAACACTTCGTTCCCATTGGGACATTTCTTTTCACCACTTTCCGCCGTATTTGCAATGCCTCACATTGCGTGTTGAGTGGAAGAACCCAACGCGTCGCTTTGCCTCGTTACCAGTGCGACAAAATAAAAAAAAATATTTCACTCCCCCAAGTGGTAATCTATTCTACAAACTTGAACTTAATTCACTCACTGGGAAGTATAGGTTTAATCATTGTCACCGGTCCATCTTAATGGCTGTCGATGGCCTCTAGGTCCTCCGTATATTTTTTTTCACCCCCGTCTTCAGTTAGTTCTGTGCTATACGCTTTTCGCATTTTAATTTTACTGGTGGCTGTGACGTAGTATGTATTTGTGTGTGTGTGTGTTTGTGTGTGTGTGTGTGTGTGTGTTTGTGGTACGGCTACCAACGCTTATCTCTTTCTTTTAGAGGAAATTGGTGAGTAATTAGTAAAAAAGAAGAAATAACATCAAAGAATAAGAACATATATTTTATAATTTATTTATACTCCTCAGCATCTAAACAAAACAATAGAAACATTTTAATTACAGTTCGAACGACGACTATATTGAAAGTCATATTGAAATATAGCTGAAACAAATAAACTGATACAGGAAGTGACAACAATGGACATTGTGAGTGTCCCGGTCAAATAGGTGGATGTTACATGACAGAGTGCTAACAAAAAGCTAGTATATAGTGTAGCTATCTAGAGGTATTTTATAATAGCTTTGGTTAGTTATCGAAATGAAAGTCCAAAATATTTGGACAAATAAAAAACTATCAGCTTTACGCTGTATGCCGTATACAGTTAGCTAGCCAAAGGAGACCTAGGGTTACACTCAGTTCTCCACTTTCCACCGAATTCTTCAGGGCATTGTGTGTTGCGTAGTGAAACTCAACGCCGGGCTTTTGCTTTGGTGCTAGAGCGAAGGAATGAGAATATTAATAAATAATAATTTACTTCCTCGAGTCGAGATCAAACCCACAACCGTCGCTTACAGTCACACCCTTGTACCGTACGCCATTGCAGCCTTATGGAAAAATATTAAGATAAAATTATGTTTGTCATATAATAACTAATATTTCTTATACATTCGTGGCATAAAAAAGGATAAAGATTTTTTTTAAAACTTAAATTTTAGGAACTTTACTTTTTACGAGGCCGTCGTGGCGCAACGGCACAAGGGTGTGATTGTAACGCGACGATTATGGGTTCGACCCCCACTCGAGCAAGTGAAATATTTGTTTACGTTTATATTTCCAATTCTTCGCTCTGGTGTCAAGGCAAAGCGCGACGTTGAGTTCTGCCACTCAACGCGCTCTGCCAAAAAGTGGGCAATGGACTTTCTAAGTACTTGGTTCCCTCTGCCTATCCTGCTGTGTTCGGGATACAATGTGAAGGTGATTTAGATTTTGTTTTTTGTTTGGATATATCTGATAGAACGAATTAAATTACATTAAAATTTTTGTACAAAACTGATATTATTTAAAGAAAACATCATATTTTACCATTACAAACTAATGTTCTACCAAGCCTAAAGTAGTATATTTTGCGAGATAATTTTACGATCGAGCTAAATTCGTTGAAAAATTATACGTAATGCCTTAGCGTAATGTAGCGTAAACTGTAAATGTAACTGTAACAGATTATGTATGGCGATCTTAATCACACATATTATTATAGAAAGTGCGATTAGAGATTGCACTCAAGATTTCGAACACTAAATAAAAAATATAGATGTCTTTTGATATATGTATGTACGTCGTAACGTATGTTGAAGCCAATCGTGGTGGAAGAGCACAAGCACAACGGTTGTGGGTTCTATTCGAGGCAATCCTTGCCTTAAGGTCTGCCATTCAAATCGAAATACGTTACGAGTTCCGCGGTAAGTGGGGAACGGTAATGTGTTTATGGGTAACGGAGTTACTTAACACTAGGTTCCCAAATTCTCTCTGCTAGCTAGATGCAGGATATAACGTCAAGGTAAAAAATAGGGTAATCATAATTGCTTTAGAAAAATAATATTCGACCTCAAATTTATTTCTTCAAAACTTTTATGAATTTACATAAATTTTTAAATATTTTTTATATATACATACAAAAACAATCTCAATGCTACTAAAGTATAATAGAAACATCCTCTTTTCAATATATTTTTGTTAGTTATTTAAGCATAGTAGCCAGTTCGTTGTTTCTATACGCGTAGAACGGTTTTCCAATTAAGTTATGCGGAACGAATGCACACAGCGACGACCATCACGGAATGGATATCACATGGCTTGTTGCCTCAAGATATTACAAGCATGTTGTGAAAACAGATTAATCAGAATTAGTCGAGGCCGTCGTGGCGCCGCGTCACAAGGGTGTGACTGTAATGCGGCGGTTGTGGGTTCGATCCCCTCTCGACGTTATGCAATATTTACTTGAAATGTAATATTTATTTAAAGTATCTCGCACACAGCAGGGTACGCAGACGGAACCTGGTGTTAAGTCACTCCGTTCCCCACTTTCTGTCGAATTTTGGAAGCATTGCTTGTTGAGTGGCAGATTTCAACGCCGCGCTTTGCCTCAACACCAGAGTGAAGAATTGGAAACATAAATGTAATAAATATTATACTTCCTTAGTGGGGATCGAGCCCACGACCGTCGCGTTACAGTCACAGCCTGTGCCTCTGCACCACGACGACCTTTATTTAAATCGACCGAAATGTATATTTTTAATAATTCGCTCTGGTGTCGAGGCAAAGAGCGGTGTTGAGTTCTGCCACTCAATATGCAATGCGTCCAGAATTTGGCAGTAAATCCGGAACGGAGTGTTTTAACACTCATTTTCCCTGCATATTAACGTGTTACAGTAACAAATTTTGATAGACGTAAATGAATTTGATTTATGATAAAGTATTTTTTTATATACATTGCCCAAACTGTATATTACTACAATTCCATACTGTTTGTAATATCGTACGTAACAATCGCTGAAAAACTGTAAAAATAAGTTAAAGTGCATTAAACATTTTAACCGCCGACATTCTTTTGTTATGCCATTCCAACGATAGTAATTAAATATTAAAAAAATTAAATAAGTAGGCCATTGACGCCTTCGTGACGCAGTTGGGAGTATTGAACCAACCGCCTACTTGGAGTTGTGGGTTCAAGTCCCACGTGGATATTTTTTTAGTAGGTACACTTATTGAAGCATTTTTTTCTGGACAACTTTGCATAAAGGAAAAAAGATATTTGCCTCAGTTGTAATACTTAAAATAAGAAACGTTATTAGTACAAGTAGTAATTTAAAAAAATATCCAATTTAAAAGAAAAATACATCAACTTTACTTTTTAAGACCTTATACATATATTCCAATTATATACATTGCAATTTATTTTTATTACGATCAATACTTTAAGTTATTTCAAAAGCTTAGGCAAGAAACCAATGGTATGTTAATTTGCAAGTGAGATAAAAGTGTGTCAGATACACCGTTAGAGTCTCCTAGCTACGAGCCTCCATAGAAACTTGATATAACAGGCTTAAGAACTACGAAGATAAGCAATTAATCTACTGTCAAGATCAGGAACACTTAAACGTTGGTGTAGGCTTACTAAAAAAACTGCTAACTGTATTTAAGAAAATACTCGTATTCTGTAATAGAGGCCGTCGTGGCGCAGTGGCACAAGAGTGTGATTGTACGACGCGTTACAATGTTGTGGGTTGTGAGTTCGATTCCCACTCGAGGAAGTAAAATATTTATTTACATTTATATTTCCATTTCCTTGCTCTGGTGTTGAATTAACCACTCAATACGCAATGCCTCCAGAATTCGGCAGAAAGTGGGGAACGAAGTGTCTTAAAACTAGGTTCCCTCTGCCTACCCTATTGTGTGCGGGATACAGCGTGAAAGTGATTTATTTATTTTTATTTTTTTTATATTTTTCTTATAGAGGCCAGTCGTGGGCCAGAGACACAAGCGTGTGTTTGTAAACGTGACGGGTTCTGGGTTCGATTCCCACAGGAAGAAATTGAATATTTTCAGATTTTTCCTCGGTTGTCATTTGCTAACACTGATAGCCTCCTGAATTTGGGGAAAAGTTAAGAGTGGAGTTTCCTAACACTAGGCTCCCCTGATCGTTGCGAATCACGCATGAAGCTCAAAAAAAAATTTTTTTCGAGGCTATTGTAGCACAACGCCGCAGCGTCTGACTATAAAATCAAGAAATTTGATTTCAACTAGTGGGAATAAAAAAAGAATTCGTTAATTGGCGTAAAATTGAAAAATAAAGTACTAATTCACAATATCTATATTTCCGATGCTCACACGAAGGTATATTTAAATTATTAGTCCAGATCTTCAGCCTCAATTACTCAATTGTTAAATTAATATTGAACGTTTAAGAAAAAACGAAACAATCAAACAATGAGTAATGATTTGTTTACGGACTAAAACTAAAACTTTCTTTTTTGTCTTCTATTTAACATTTTATGTTATCTTTTTCAATTGTACCCGTTTAGTGGACTGTTTCAAGAAATATATTAAATTATTTTTAATATTTTCAAGGCTAAGTCTCATAATATAAGCCATATTGAAAAAAAAACATGTAGATTTGTGATTAAAAACCATTTGCATTACAGAGAGTCCAACCACTTATAGAAAGACTGTTTGTTACTGAATAAGTACGCCACCTATTTTCCTCTCACTATACAACTCGAGCTTAATAAGCTCGTAATTTGTTTTTTTCTAAAGCCTTGGTTTGTTCCTTAATAACAATTTACTAGGCTAACTTTCGTATTCTAATAACATTATCATTTTAAATCAGCTTCACGCTGTATCCCGCACACAGCAGGGTAGGCAAAGGGAACCTAGTGTTAAGACACTCCGTTCCCCACTTTCTCCCGAATTATTTTAAAGACAATATCTATACAGTAAACAGCGATTTTTTACATAGATTTATTTAGTCAAAGTACTTGATGTACTTTATATATTTAGGAAGAAATATTTTAGCGTATTGTGTAATTACATAAGTTGGCTGCATCTCACATTTGTAAGTGCGTTACTGTTTATATATTACGTAAGAATCTTCCGCTTCCCTGTTTCATTGTGTATTATAGAATTTTGTTATGTCATACTATTGGTAAAATTAGTCAATGAAATAAATATTGACTTTTGTATATTTTTAAGGGTTCCGTACCTCAAAACGGAAAAATAGAACTTATAGGATCATTTTGTTCTCGCGTCTGAGAAGATCTTGAGATCGCGTGGAGGTATCTGGTTCTAAAATATTGTGGTCTAGACCATTAAAGACAAATTCGTCAATTTTGAAATTCGTCAAAACTTATAGAATACTTACCGTGGGCCTATATTTATGAAATTTGGCAAGTAATGAGAAATGAGAACTT
>DWGR01004372.1:0-11197 GCA_018247715.1 Heliconius burneyi
GCTTTATGAAGAGATTTAAAACCGCTTTAAAATCTTCTGAATAATTAAGGCACCTAAAAGATTTTAAATAAAAACATTTTCTTTTTTTTCAGCTTTACGCTGTATATCAGGGTAAGCAGAGAGAGAGGGAGGTAGTGTTAAGACACACCGAAGGAGGACTAGAGGCATTGCGTGGGGCGGAACTCAACATAAATAGATCAAATCAGCTTCGCGCTGTATGCCGTACCCAGCAGGGTAGACGGAGGAATCCTCATATTAAGACACTCTATTTGCCTTGACATCAGAGCGAAGAAATGGAAGTATAAATATAGATAAGTATTTAATTTCCTCAAGTGGAGATCGATCCCACAACTGACGTGTTACAGTCACACTTTTCTACCGCTACGCCATGACGGCCTCAGGCTTCACTCGAGGAAATAGAAATATGCAATACATTCATTGCTTCGAGTGATAATTGAACCCAAACTCTGTTGCGGTTACGGTATCATACTTTTTCGCCACAACTAGCCACAATATAGTGAAGACACTTTAGACCCGTGCCTTAATATTTTTACTTAAAAAATATTGAATAAATAAAATAAATAAATATTTCCTTAAATAAATAATTTAAAATATTTCCTTTCTACGAGTGGGGATCGAATCCATTACCAGTCGCGTTAACAGTCGTGATACACAGTTTTGCCTCTCTATTTAAAATAAACATCTTACTTACTCACTAACTAAATATATCATAAAAAAAGATATTTTTGAACAAGAAAAGCTTACAAACTTGACCGGATTTTTCTCGCGTTTTTCTTACGTAACTTGTAAGTTGGAGCTCGGTAACATAGTGTATTTGGGTCACGCCTTGTCACGGCTAAGGGTGATCTCTCGGTTATGTCGGTAGTTTGTATAATTCACAGTTTTCTTTGTAAATTTCACCCCTTACTGTATGAATTTTAAGATAGTGAAGACAATTTTGGATATGTGGGGTGGTTAGGGATTATTTTGATATGGGTAGTTAATTTCTTTATATTCACACTGTATCAAGGATATAGCAAGGTAGGTAGAGGCATCCTGGGAACTTAGTGTTGAGGCACTCCGTTTCCATTACGACACTTCCATCTCCCACTTTTGCTTAATTGGTGGTGGTGCTGAATGGCGCGGAACTCAACGCTGATAGCTAGCAAATAAGTATAAAAAAAGTTATTTAAATATATGTTTTGCTTACTTTCAATCTGATATATCTCCTTCTCTAGAACCTATAGATAAATTTGCACAATAATTTATAATAATATCTTTATAAGAAACAGTAATATTCAATGTATTAACGTTGTCCACATTAGTATTTATAGATATAGTAACTGCACCTCAGCTCTAAAATTTTACCCCACTTGGTAAATTAGAGATGTTACCAAAAAATCTTTTCAAGTTACAATTTTAATAAAAAGTGAAAAATATGATCAGAAAAAAATGTCACGCCTACCAGCACAATATTTACTATGTAGATTAAATTCTAGGTTTTTTCAAAGTTCAAAAACAATTCAAAAACAGTTCAAAACGATGCCATCGGAATAGACTAAAATTAATATTCAACACAAGCGTGGTGTTAAATGTTATCGGTTTTAGAAGATTCAAATAAAAACCGTAAAAACTAATAGTATTGGTGTAGTTTATGTATGTGACTGTATTCTTTACATTTTACCTTAAAAATATGAAAATAATCTTAAATATTGAAAGTTTCAGAAGAAATAAGAAAAATCGTAATACCTGCATATCTTTATCATTTTTACCGATTTTTTTTTAAATTTTATGGTAAAAATTGAATAACCAAAACTAAAATTCTTTTCAACCAACCGTTTTAGAAGAAATGAGTTTTCACAAATACAAACAAACATAAAAAGAAGCAAATAAGTAGATATAAACGTAGAATTCAATTTTGCGTGTTACTGCGTGGTAGAGTGGTATAAGCTGTCAAAAAATCGTGATGCATTTTGCATGAGCCCGCCCGGCATCGAGTGAAGAGGCGTCAGAACATAAAGTATGCATAAAGCAGCGATAAATTGCCTTATCAAGCTTTGGATTACAAGCTTCAATAAAAAAGTCTTTTTAACCGACTTCAAAAGGTTTTATAATGAGTTTTAATCAGTTTATTTCAAGCTTATAATATATTAGTATATTAATTGTATGTATGCTAATTATAAAATATTCCTTTTTTTAGTGGCATTTTGAAGTCGATTTTTCAGCTTTATGACTAGATAGAGAAAGAGTAGCCTGGATGTAGTTAGAGATAGAAGATAATATAATAATTTCTTTTTTTTAGTAAAGTTATGTTTTTTTCATTAAAAAAAAATAGTAAGCAAAGATCGTTATCAATTTGATAACGGTTTTAATTTTAGATTAAATTTAATTAATTAATTATTTATTAATTAATTTTAAACTAAATTTGGTTAAGTATTTGAAATAAACGAATGTTGTGAAATTAAAGTATATTCATACTGAAAGAGTTAAAGAATAATATTAGCAAAAATACTGAATAATAAATATATTAATTTTATATACTTATTATAGTATATCTATCCATGTGCTCTTAGTAATAAATGGAAAATTAAGGTTAACTTTCTAGCGATTTTATTTGATGGCTATTTTTTAAATAGATTATATAGATAAGGATGTTCAAAAATCTAATATATATATATATAAATAAATGATCGTTTTCTTATTTAAATTATTAAGAGCACATAATAGATATTTTAAATTTAATAATTTAACTGAAAGTGAAAGGTAACTGACCCACAATTACAATTTTTCTTATACATATTGTACTTAATTTTTTTTATTATTTATATAAACCAGAAAAACCCCAAAACATGGATCAACTAACTTCCACCACCAGCAACCTTAACCAAAGTGTAAATAAGTGAAAAGCAAAGCAGCTGTGCGTACCTAACTCACCGTCGTGCATAGGATCGATGGTGTGTATCATGAGTTGCAGCAGACCGTGGCGGAACTTGGCCGCGGGGGGTGCCTTGCTGGTTCCGGGCGTGGCGGTGACGGTCGCCGTGTTGGTGCCGACTGAGGTCTCACTCGACGTGGTCGCGTTTCCATGCTGTAAGAATGGATGTTGTTTAGTTGAGAGGTAAATTAGGTTGTAATTTGAGAATTAGTAGGTAAGCTTGTCGTTTTTTTTTATAAAGTAGAGTAAGAAGGGAGAATGTAGTGTTCAGACTCTGTTTCTTCTCGAATTTTCAAGCCATTGTCTGTCGAGTGACGGATCTCAACGTCGCGCCTCGTCTACTAGGGCGTGGAAATAAAACAAATATATTTCCGAGTGGTGATCTTTTTTACAATCAGATATTTTTTTAATAACATTTTAAGAAAACTCTAATTAAAAATGACGGTAATACAATTTAGTTTTCAATGAGTTAATATTGTTTTTAAAAGTTAATTTTATTAGAACACTAAAGTTATATAGATTAATAAATAAATAATCATGTAGTTCTAGCAGGCAAAGCCGAGAGTATATCTAATAATATAAAAAAAATAAAACATTAAGAAAGTATCAAAACTGAACTTAAGAAAAAGACCTTTAATTATTCTTAGTATTATTTATATACAAAAAATATTTATTCATTATTGTTATATAACTTTAATTATCTTAAAGAGTCGCTCTATTGTCTGAAATAACAACAATAGTAATAAAAACAATGCCCTCTTCGAAGAGCTTAGCCGTCACGGGCGAGTTGTTCTATGCGAAAATAGCTGAACTAAATATAGATGTGAGGTTTCATAAAAAAAATGTAATTATTAATAAGTAATTAATTATTGGAAAATAAATTAATGTGTTTTTTTTAAATTTTTTTTTGCTTAATGTACAAAAAAAATTACATAGCCGAATTGAAAGTTGCAATGGCGACCTTATCATTGATAGTAGTATTTTTTAATAGCCAATGAGGCATTCTCTGAAAAGATGAAGCCTTGTAGCTAGTCAACTTTGGAAGCTTATTGTTGTAATAAAATTTTATTTTAAGAAATTAATTAAAATAATACTTAATGGCTAAATATATCTAAACGCATGCCAATAGAGTGGTATGTTAACAACGAGTGCTATTCCCTCCTTTACATGTCGCTGGGTACGCCATGCGGCGTCGTGAATTCTAACATGAAAAACAAATATCTCTGGTAACGTTTCCAGTAGCTTCCATAACTCTTCCCTCGGTTAGTACAAAATCGTTAGTTGGAGTACCAGACTGAGTATTTCGCGTTGCATTAAAAATATTAATTCTAAACTTATAGACTACATCACACAACACTAATATCGGTAGGAAAATACATAAGGGCAGAGAGAAAACTGACTATTTAAAGGGATTACACTTCACTAAGACTTTCAACAATACAACCCGCCGTGTGTCCCCGGCTTAGAACAGGATCACCCTGGTAGTGGTGGTGTCGTAAGAGGCGACTAAAGTGTCACGAGGAGAGTCACGTCGCTAGCAATGGCAACACGCATGGGCGGACTCTACCGGATCATTACCACCCCCGGTATTTAAAACCGGTGTTACGCTTGGTCGTGGTCGGTGGTGATCACTTACCATCAGGTGACCCGTACGCTCATTTGCAATGTCTTTTTCCATAAAAATATATTACCGGGATTGGTTTTATTGTTATGTTTCTGTATGTACGATAACTGTTTCACTTCACTGAGACACTCCTCAAATCGACCGTTAAGAGATTTCCTGTTCTTGTTGAGCTTAGTTTAGGCAAATGGATAAGCGGAACCTTCTTGAATATCATATGTTCTGCATACGTACTTCTGTGGTTTTTTTTATGAACATGAGGTTAATGCTGTTAGCTCTATTGGCTTTTACAGCGACACCGGTTGGGTAGGGAAGAGGGTACTCTGTCCCTGAAAATAGCTTGTGTGGTATAAATAGATATAACTATGAATATATTGCAATTTTCTTCTAGAATTAGAATAAGTGTGCCTTGTATCATTTGGTAAAAGGAGAAGATCTTTACATTTCATTGTTATTTTCGAATTGAACTTAGAATAAACTATCCAACTATTGGTGCTGATACGTTCGATTTTATATCTAATCAAATATTTATTTACGTTCATATTTCCATTTCTTCACTCTGGCGTTGTGTTCTACCTCCAGAATACGGCGGAAAGTGGAGAACGGAGTGTCTTAACACTAAATTCCCTCTGCCTACCCTGCTTTGTGCAGGATACAGCGTGAAGTTGAAAAAAAAAACTAAGGATAGAAAAAAAATTTAACGTATCAGAATTAGGTCAGAGGACAATTTCCAAAAGGTGCAAGCCCTGACAGGTTCAAATTTTTATACTAAATCCTACTAATAGTATACATGTGGATGGTTGTGAAGATGGATGAATGTTCCACTGTTACGCAAAAACTACTGAACAGATCTAGATAGCACTTTACAGTAATGTACCTTGTACACCAGTATAGCACATAGGTTACACAGCAATTGATGGAAGGAATTACAATAAATAAAAAAGAGCGAAGCCGCGTGTAGGTCGCTAGTAGTAAATCGCAGCTTCACTGTGTAGCACGCTCTCAACAGAGTAGGCAGATTGTCTTCCCTCTGTATTCCCTAGTGTTAAGACACCAGGGAATTTCCTTGACACCAGGGCGAAGAAATAAAAATATAAATAAAAATATTGTTTTAATTTTATCGAGTGGTCATCGAACCCACAATCAGTCGCCGTTACAATCTCACGCGCCACGACTGGCCTTTTGATATACAGATATATTTGAAATATACATTTTAAAAGGCCAGAGGTATTGTTTCATAATATATCATTATTGAAAGTTCATACGAAGCATTGCAATTAATTAACTATATCAATGCGCCCATATTGAATGTTTCATCTGTTTTCATTATGATTTTCTCCATGAAAATTCTTTTCACCTTGACCTTAATGACTTGACTTCATTGATGCTTATCGTGAACATAGTCTTATATTTGCAAAAAAAAAAAATTATTACTCATAGTTAATTATATGTTTGAGGATATTGTATCTAATAGTTATGTATGAATTGAACACGCAATGCCTCCAGAATGCGGCGGAAAGTGACTTACGTGTATTGATACTTAGGTTCCTAGGTTCCCTCTGATACTATGCCATGCGATAGCACAGGATACGCGTGACGCTTAAAAATATGAACATTTTTCTGTGTGTACAAGTATGTTTCATCAAAATCGGTTCATAAAAAAAAGTTATCTGCATTTGAATGAACTCAAGGCACGAGTTTGCCTGCAAATATAAAGCAATCCATATCTACACTTATAATAAATCTGTATTTGTTTGTGATAAATCAGTATTTTTAACCGAGATGCAAAACAAGGAGGAGGAGGAGGATTAAATGTTCTCTATTCGATATATATTTTTACAAAGAATATTAGTATTCCTCACACAAATCAATAATGAATCATTTAAGGTTGCTTCTGAACGAGTAAGTTAAATTAGTTATTGACAACTGTCAAGTAGGTAAGTGTAGGTCAAACGGGCGAAGCCGCTGGCAGGCCGCTAGTATAGAATAATTGCATGGTAGGAGGTACAGAATATTGAAAGTAAATATTTTTTTTCTAATTACACCTAAGAAATGAAAGTTTTAAATTTGAGTTAGTAACCATCTTATTAAATTTTAGGCCTTTTTGAATTTTTTAAGTATTCCTTTATTCACGTATAAATAACATATACCCATTTTTTCCATACCTCAGTCAAGTACAACAGTCGTTTATTCTTAAAGAGCATGTATTCCCTGCGGCGTGGTTAGCGTGTTAGCGCTCTAGTTAAATATTAACTCCAGTGATTCGTGTTGAATTGTATGAGATTTGTATGTTTAATATTTTTTTCCGGTTAATTTAGACAGATTTTTTTTAAGGTTCTGAAAGGAGAAAACGGAAATCTTATAGTTCTTTTAATTTTCCGTCCGATCCGTCGCGTTAAGACCTTTTTATCTCAGGAACGCGTGGAGGTATCATGCTGAAATTTATATCAAATACTCCGCTCTGCTCTAGAGGTGTTAAAAAATCTAACTTCTAAGTCAAAAACAATCAAATGATACAGCTGTTTATGCCGCAAATTTCCGCAAATTTTGGAGTCTCGCTAGTGAGTCTAAACATTCAGTTATTAAATTTGAAGCTACATTTATGAAATTTGGCACGTGACAACTTGAAAAATCCCGAAAAGTGAAAATTTATAAATATTTCAAAGCAAACAACATTACAAATTTATAATTGTACATCAATTCATACAAAATAATTGCATATGCCCGCAAATTTTTGTTTGTTTTATAAGTACTTTATTTTGAAATTGGTATGAAAGCTTCGGTGGGCGAGTCCGACTCGCACTTAACTGGGTTTTTATTTTTATAGATGTTGCTTATTCTTATATTGAATCGTTTAAAAAGATGATTGTATAATATTATGTTGCTTGAGGCCATCGTGGCGTAGGGGCACAAGGATGTGACTGTAACGCGATGGTTGTGGGTTCGATCCCTATTTGAGGAAACGAAATACTTATTTAAATTTATATTTCCTTAATGAAGAATGAAAGTGTCTTAATAGGGAACGAAGTATCTTAGCGCTAGTTTCATAGGTTCCCTGCTATGTGCGAGATACAGCGTGAAACTAAAAAAAAAATTATGTAAATTTAAAAAAATTTAAATATTTGGATTTTACAAAAAGAACCTTTACAAAAAAAATATTATGTTCTTTGCGTTTATATTTAAATATAAAGTAGAAATCATTTTTATCTTCCAAACTGAAATGGATTTTAAACTAGTTTTAACTAATTCTAAACCTGAAAATAACTAACACCATGAAAACCTGAAAAGCTTGGTTTGTAGATCATTTACAAAACAAAATTTCTAGCTTTTCATGTTGCCCGAGGTACCTCTGACCGCAGGTTAATCCACGTTAATTATTTTGCGTGATAATAATTAAGTTATCGGATATAACCTATAACCTTTCTCGATAAATAAACTATTTGAAAGGAGGTTATTTTTTGAATTAAGCTGGCGGAGTTCACCGCTGCGCTTTGTCTCGGCACTCTAAGTTACGATATCTGATACGCAATATGTGACAAATAGATGAAAAGAGTAAAACAAGGTGACATGATTATATGAGAGAAAACATAATAAAATATGTAAAATTATATTTAAATAAAAAAATCTAATTGCCCCACACGAGGGTCGTTAGACTTTAACGACCGGAGTCAATCTTTTTTGCATGGACCTGGAGCCATGCCAGGGTTGGTACCAAACGTTCATTTAGCTTACATGCAGATGTCAAATAGTTCAAAGTGAATGCCAAAACGTGCTTAAAATTTGCTGTTTTTTCTATATAATATTAGATTTTTAATTTTTATTTATTAATTTGATATCTTTATTATGTATTTTAAGTAAATATTATGATATAAGTTTAAGCTCTATCGAATGGAATGGTTATATACGGTTACTTATAATATTATAAAATTGAACGCAGGGAACGGAGTGTCTTAACACTAGGTTTCCTCTGCCTACCCTGCTGTGTGCGGGATACAGCGTGAATCTGATTTTTTTTGAAGGTGTTAATCTTAGAAAATACTGGTTTTAAATTAAATGGATTTTATAAACTCTTCTTGTATTGACGAAATCAGGTATAAAGTACACATACACTTCTTTAAATTCAAATCAATCATTCTTATAAAAAAACGAGCAAATAGCCTTCTGGTACTAAAACAACAAAATAACGTTTTTTAAATATTATTAATATTAAAGTTTTATTAATTTCTTAGGAAAGAGAAATACCGAACTGGTCGGTTTCCAAGAGGTGCAGCTTCGAGTCCCGCTACGTTAAATTTTTTGTATGTTTTCTAAACAACATAACCTGTTCCTGTAACTAAAAGATTCTTAACATCGTTAACGTTAACGTTAAACGTTTGACCGAAGAGCTTTCATTTCAACAATTTGGCTTTTGTGAAGCACGTTGAACAGATTAATGTTTTGAAGGAAACAACTTGTTATTTTTTAGCTTCTTGCAGTATTCCAAATATATTAGGGTAGGCAGAGAGAATGTAAATGAAATAAAAAAAAAAGGGCAACAGTACCCCACATGAAGATGAACTCGAGCCTTATAAAGAAGTTGGTGTTCTGATGTGAAGAACTGCTTCGCCTTGTTCGGAAACTTGTGTCTTTCAAGGATTAAATTCGACAAAGTTACATCCGCCCCACTCTGAGAACCGATTCAAGGTGGATTTAATCACACATACTAGTTGTATTCTCCAGTCTTCCCCTTCAGTGCAGGAGATATTAGGAGATAATATTCTCCTTCGTGTGTTCTCCATACAACGTGACATTGGCGAAGTGATATGTGCTCAACTGGCACGCTCGGAACGCCATAATAAAAGAACAGAACAGATACGTGACATTTACTGTTATATCGAACATCATGGGTTCAATTCTCGATCTGAACAAATATTTGCATTATGCATATCTAATATTTTTTTCATAATTATATATTATTTCCACTCGTTTGTTAAGGAAGTCCCCAAAATTTAAAAATCTTTATATTTAACTTATCCTTTATTAATATTAGGTAAACATCTTGAAAACAAATGAAGCTATAACAGAAAATCGTATCGTACCCGTGTAATCTAAGCAATCCATCATATTAGGGTCGCTATAATACCGTAAAAGCTCGAATCACAATACACAATCGCTTAATATAAATGGTCACATTTGAGGCATGTTGTAAGACCTACGCCTAGGTTACAAATTGCTGATGTAGAATATGAATTAGGATCAACATTACTTATAGGACTTATTATAATCGCCTCGTATTAATTAGAGCTAAGAGGGTTTGAGAATGATTGTGGGTAGATTGTAAGAAGATTTTAAGATTTAAAGTGTGTTTTTATTTAATTCTTTTTTTTTTAATGGAAAAAGCATGACAAACGAGCGTACGGGTCACCTGATAGTAAGTGATCACCGCCGCCCACGACACCGCGTAACACCAGAAGAGCTACTGGTGCGTTGCCAGCTTTTGAGGTGGTTGGGCGCCGGAGCCCGGCATTACCTAATGCGAAACGTAGTGGCATAAAGCCACTACTTCACGCCGGTTTTAAATGCCGGGGGTGGTAATGATCCGGTCGAGTCTGCCCATGCGTGTCGCCATTGCTTGCGGTGTGACTCTCCCACTCGTACTTTAGTCGCCTCTTACGACACCACCAGTACCTGGGTGATCCTATTCTAAGCCGGGAACACATGGCTAAAAAATTCATTGTAAAATCTTTTTTAGTGTACAATAAATGATTATTTTATAATTGTTTATACCGAAAAAAAAAAGAATTGAGGTAGCCATCATCCGGAACTTTGTTCTCGGTAATAATAATAATATTGACTAATCCCTAACCTCGTATTTGTTTTGCTATTTGCTAAATGTCATCTTTCTAAGTCCAGTAGTTCCTTTGTGCGTCGTCTGTCAGTCTGTAGCGGAAGATATTTATATATGTAGATGACATCAGTGGCTTATCTTCTTTAATAAATCTAAATCAAATCAGTTTCACGTTGTATCCCGTACACAGCAGGGTAGGCAGAGGGAATCTTGTGTTAGGCACTGTCTGCCCAATTCTGGAGGCATTGCGTGCTGAGTGGCAGAACTAAACGCCGCACTTTGCCTCGACACTAGAGCGAAGAAATCGAAATATAAACGTAAATAATAATTCACTTCCTCTAGTGGAGATCAAACCCACAACCATCGCGTTGCAGTCACACCCCTGTGCCGCTGCACCACGATAGTCTACTTATTTATTCTAAAATGTTTTAAAGTAAGAAAGCTAAAAACGTAACTATTGTAAGACAATTGTCAGTGTGACGGTATTGTAAAATACAGAAAATAAAATAATAATACCCACATAATTATTTATAAGAGGTGAGGGAACGGCTATAAAAAGTGACGTTTTTGATGGATTGAGTCAGTACGTCCTTAGTCTGCCTCCCGGAAGGTGTAAATCTAAGACGGTTACATGGTTTTTTTTATGGTAAAAGCATGGCAAACGAGCGTACGGGTCACCTGATAGTGAGTGATCACCGCCGCCCACGACACCGCGTAACACCAGAGGAGCTACTGGTGCGTTACCAGCTTTTGGGGTGGCTGGGCGCCGGAGCCCGGCATTACCTAATGCGAAACGCAGTGGCATAAAGCCACT
>DWGR01004373.1:0-11196 GCA_018247715.1 Heliconius burneyi
ATATAGGTACATATTACACACGCTGTAAGTACATGCGAACCAACTCGAATTAATTTAATAATTGTATGTACATTTAAACGTAAAAAAGTATATGTAAATCGACATCAATCCTAAAACAACTTCCAGTGATTTGTTTTTGTAAGATTGAATTCTAAAATTTGAATTAAATTTGTAAAGACGAGACAGACGAACGTACAAAATGGTATCTTATTTTGGTAAAAGTCAGATATTAGAAAGACAGCGTCAATGCCGTTTCAGGCGCTTTCACTAAATGCTTTATTTGTATAAGTTTTATTGGAATGTCATACAATTTACATCATCAATTGTATCGCGATTGTGCATTTAGTCTTTATTATTTATATCATATTTTTATCTACACAGATTTTCAATAGTTTTTGATTTGCTGATAAGACCTTCGTGATATATCAATATCAACCTATTTTCGACGTTTCGTGCATTGTCGACTGACTATAATACCACTATCGAACCTACTACTTATAACCCATACGGCTCAATTAATGTATCTATCTATAATGTTTAAAAACATATATGTTTAAAATAACGTTTAGAAAAGATTTCAACTGAGACAGACATTAAGATTCTATTGCGACAGTGGCTTAAACCATATATTATGCAAATTGAAGAAAATCATTCAATTAGATTGGCGAAATTTGACATAGAAACCCCAAACATCGTCCAACTGTATCGTGAATGTGCGATGTTTGCGTTATACGAAATATTTACAAGAATTCCGCACATTTTAAAAGCGATCTTCCATTTTTCAGCTTCACGCTGTATTCTGCATATAGTAGGGTACAGGAAATCTAGAGTTAAGATCTCTACTTATTGTCAAATTTGCATAACGAAGAGCGATGAGATTATAATAATTCGATAGAATCGAACTCAAAACAAACGCTTTCACAGTCAAACACTGTCCCACTACGCCACAGCGGCTTCGTTTTGTTTTTTGCTTTTAGTTCATATTTCAGTATATATTTATGTGTTACACAAACACATTTTCGTCATTTACATACTTTTATATCCTTATTTTTGTGTTATTCTGATATCTAAGGTGTTAGTTATAACTAGTGTCCATCTATTAAGTATCTATATTATGTTTTTCTATTGTATAGAAAAATATAATATAGATACTTGTGTATATATACATATACGGGAGCGGAAGTTTGTCGAATTTATAGTACGAGTCATTGAAACGATTATGGTGAGGATAATTTACATCATTATTTATGTATTTTTATAGCAATGGAATAACAAGTAGGTAATTATGATAAAGTTTCCATATAAAATAAAAACGAGAAATATCACAAACTAAATTGAAATATATATTTATTAAAATACTTATTTTACAAATCTTCTATCAAAAACAACTTTACAAAAACTAAAATGCAACTCTACATTTATACTTATAATAAAATCTGTATAAAAGTTGTTTCTGTACATTGGAAATAAATATTTGAAAAAAAATTAGCTAGGGTTGTTAAAGAACAACTAACAGAATCCATTTCCAGCATTTTTGGAATATCTGTCATCACGTATGACGTGAAAAGTACACAACAAATCTAAGCAATTTTTATACTTAAAAATTATAAGTAACTAGTTTAGTTTTAATTTCATTGCAACCGCTTCATTCTAACAAAGATATATAAGTTTTTAAGTAGACACATGTTACGTAACACTATCTATTAGCAACAAATGGTAGGTACTGAAGTACGAGTATCTTGATAACGCATAAAACATACTGTTGATTTAACATAAATTTCGGAAGGAATTAATAATTCTATAACTTTAGTAACACATAAATCGCCGGGCGAAGCCGCGGGCAGGCCGCTAGTCTATACTTAAAATTGTTGTACAACAATAAATTCAAGTATATTTTTGAAGATTTAAATATCAAAGTAACTGTTCTTAGCCATTGGACATCATGGCATTATTTTGTAATATGACTTGTTTAGGGAATTCTCTCAAGGTCAGAATCATAAGGCGTCGGTGTGTAATTGCGTCCAGCGAGTTAATTGTGTACAGATTGACAATTTAAAAATACATATCTCGATATAACATGTAAATATTATTTATTTACAAGAAAAGAACTTGATATAAAATCAAGAGGTGTATTTAAGTAAATTATAAAACTATATATAGGTACGTATATATGTATATAATGGGATGAATAAAGTGAAACGGCACGGTCTTGATCTCCTTATTTCGGTAATTTTTGACATAAGGCGTTGAAGCGCGATATTTTTATGGTTCCGTACGTGAAACCGTAAAAATCGGAACCCCTAAAGGATCGCTCTAAAGAGCGTCTGTAAATCTCTCATCACAATTATTTCGAGATTGAGTGCAGGTGTCAAGCTGAAATGAGCACAGAAAAAATCAAGCTTCTAATTCAACACATTTAAAACATACGATAAGATTTTTTTTTGTCCTCTAAGATACCTAAATATTGGATTATAATTTATAGGTATTTAATAAAAATCTCGTTACAAACTTATATTTGTAGTTAATTTCATACAAAATGAGTGCACACGCTCGCAAATTTACGTTTGTCAACTTTTATAAGTTGTACTAACCGTTGACTTACAATCTTGAAATTAGTAAGGAACACTCAGTGATCAACTTGGACTCGCACTAAATATGTTTTTTTAATATTTAATACCATGACTTTTAGATTTGGACTTGCAGAATTTAGATGTAAATGGCACCTCGATGACGTAAAAAGTTTAAATTATCAAAAGGATCAATGGAAAATATTCATTTTCCTTCAAGGTACGCAATAATGTGTTTGCAGATTAAAATATTCTTATTTAACGGTGCTTCAATATAAGATATCATTCAGAGAAATATCGTGATTGTTATGCTAATAAAAAACAACATAAAGTGATTTAACAAGAAATAAACTCCGAATAAAAAACTTTTTGCACGATTCTGCTTCTTTCCACGTCAAAGCTTTCGAAATTTACAATTTTATAAGATTATTGTTGTCTGCATTTTTTTATAAAATAAAAAAAATAAAATTAAATCAGCTTCACGCTATATCCCGCATACAGCAGGGTAGATAGAGGGAACCTAGTGTCAAGACACTCCGTTCCCCACTTTCTGCCGCATTCTGGAGGCATTGCGTGATGAGTGGCACAAATCAACGCCGCGCTTTTGCCTCGATTAAATAAAAACATGCATAAAATATATATAAATCGTTTAAAAATTTTTATATCTTATGATTGAACATTACTATATCAGCTATACATATGTTGCAGCTGTTTTTTATTATTCAACTAAATATACTATTAATTTTAAATTATTGCATGGCTGCTATAAGGTGTATTGAAAAATAAAAATATCCTATCCTCGTAAAATAAAACGATTATCTCCGCCAGAGCCTACAGTAGGTATAAATGCATTATAATCATTGTGCTTAGTAATTTTTATCATTAAGTATTTAAAGTAAGTAATGATAAAAAATAAGTAATAGGTAACTTTTGGTTTCATTTATAAAACATGTCAAAAAAATTAATTATTTATAGTAGAAATAGTGATGCTAGTGACTACATGAGTACAGGTTACTACGAAAGTTGTGGGTTCGATACCTGCTCAGAGGAAAGAACAAAAGTTTTTTTTTCGAACTGGCTACATAAAACGTGGTGTCAGGTCTTTGCCACCAAAATCAAATGCAATATTTTTGAAATGAAGTGACTGTGAACAACGGAGTGTCTTTGAACGAATGACACTTATTATACAAAAAAATAAAAAATAAATCAGCTTCACGCTGTATCCCGCAAGCGCAGGGTAGGCAAAGAGAACATATTTTATCGTGCACCGATATTATCTATACCTTTGCGAATCCCAAACATTCGTGTTCTTTACGTATATGCATTTAATACTAAGAAATGATGACCTAAGATTTTAATAATCAATAAACGACCAAAGGTTGAAGTTGGATTAAAGAATTGCATATATGTACATAGGTATAGAATATATACGACAATAAACACGCGCCAAACCCATAAACTCTACCGTAAAGGGGTCATTTTAACACCTCTTGAAGGATTCATACATAAAATATTGTAAGCATGAAAAAGAATTAGAGCCTTATTCTCTATGGAGTAGAGTAGGTTATATAAATTCAGTTGCTTCTTGCTAATAGAAATAATGTTGTTGTGATAACACATTGACGATAGCGTTTGAATTCGTGTAATTGTTCATATTATAGAATTTAATTTAAAAAACAAGTTATTAGTTGAGTACTATAAAATTATACATGAAATAAAATCAAAACTTATATCTATAGCCTATTGACACATTTATTGTGATTTAATTTTAATTTATCATTTACCTAAATAGATTATTTTAAATTTAACTACTTGGATATATATACGATAAGTGTGTACATCAATGAAATCTAATAAGAAAAAAATCAGCTTCACGCTGTATCCCGCTCAAAGCAGGATAGGCAGAGGGAAGTCTAGTGTTAAGACACTCAGTTCCCAACTTTCTGCCGAATTCTCGAGGCATTGCGTGTTGAGTGGCAGAATTCACGCCGCTCTTTGCCTCCACACCAGAGCGAATAAATGGAAATATAAGTCAATGAAATCGGTTGTTAATAAATATACCTATATTACATAAATAGATAGTTATCATGGCGCCATTCTTAGCATCGTATCCAAGAGTAAAGTTTATCGTGCGATATATTTAATACGTTGTGACTGACAGCATACGTCAACTGTTCAACAATAGACACAGATAACGCAATTAAGATAATTCAATCATCAAAAGTAAATTACAGACTTCTGCAAATTGACTTAATATAAAACTTGATAATTTAAAAAATTAATGTGAAATACCGACTAGCATTTTAATAATTTAATTAATAAGGTTATATATCTTTTTTATCTAAAGTCAATAAGTTTTGTTATCTATGGTAAAGAGTAAATTGAAAATGTATGTAATGATTTATATAGTCTTCCATTGTCATTATGAATATATAGATTATTATAAAACACTTGTTATAAAAAACTAAATCAATTTCCTTTGCAGTGTTCAGTATGGGTGACATAATTTCAAGTTATTTTTATTATTTGCATTGGAATGAGAAATTAAAATACTGAGAATATTGCCTTGTTCTCTCTCTCTCATAATTGCTAATTTAGTGTGCAAAAATTTTCCAATTCACCTTTACATAACACAGAAAGGATGAACTTTCTCTTAATCTCACTTAAGCGAATATGCAACCGATTTATTTCGAAATATCTGTTCTACTGTGATATACCTGACAAATGATAAGCTTATTCTTAATTGACTCTACCAAGCAATAAATATATTTTTCTTAATTTTTATATAGTTTTAGTGTCAGTGTTCTAAACGTAGATATTTTCCGTTTTTTTTTTAGATTTAATGTTTTTTTATATGATAACAAAATTAATCAAGTGATGTAACATTATTTTCTTTTTGTATGTCCATCATCATGTACGAGTATCTATTACGTTACAGGAATCTTTATCTATCTAGGACGTAATAGGAATATTTCAAATATAGAAATCCCAGTGTAATCAAATACATTAATAGTATAAAAACTTATTGAGTAATAATTTCATAACAAATTTAAAAAGTAAAGATAAGCCCGAATCATGGATGTTCGGTTTTTTTAAATTTATTTTCGCTACAGTTCATTGGTATAACCTAATGTCTGTCCGAAATAAACTCATCATCACAAGGCCTAAGAGAAAAAAATATCGCTTTGCAATAGTTTGCTATATATTGCTTATAGACTAGTTACTATACAATTACATATCAAATCATATTTATCTGAAACTTTTAAAGTTTACACTTTTTTCTAAATAATTATAATTATCGTTATGTATGGTACACCGTTCTATCTGGCTAGCCCGCTAGGGATAAAGCGTGAAACTAACAAATTACTTTACACAAATATAATTAAAGATAATTTTTTTAACGTTCAAGGGTTAGGTGCACCACCTTGGGATGGATCCAAAGGTCGTACAGACATTGCAAAAACGTCTCGTGTCGAAAGCTGTCACGGCAAAATTAACAGTGCACGCATTTTCCGTAGCAATTCAAGTATTTTGGATATAAGGGCAGTGTATTTATATTTAACCTACACTGACATTTCTCTCGGTATAGCTTTCACCTTAATAGAAGCCGTCGTAGCACGGGGGCGCAAGGGTATGGGTTCGATTTCCGCTCGAGGGAATAAATAATTCATTCTCATGTTTATTAATATTTTCATTTTTTCACTGGCATCAGGGCAAAAGCTCGACATGAGTTCCGCCATTCAACCCGCAATGCCTCAAATCATCCGGCGGAATTTACGAAACGGAGTGTCTCAAGACTATGTTCACTCTGTCCTATTGTGTTCGGGATACAGCGTGAAGTTGATTTAATTTTGAATTGATATATATTCAAAATGGAAAATTTTGGTAACATTTACCGCCAAAAAAAAGCAATTCGTGAATGAACGGCTTTGTCATTATTTATCGTGATTGCGGTGAATGAACGCAGCGGGCCAACGATCTGGTTTCTTTACTGGCAAAATCGTTTCTTGGTATACGGAAATCGTTATTTAGGTTAAGAATACCAAAATTACACTTATATTTCGCGGTACAATTATTCATGCTTCCTGATGATAGCTAAATCTGTACCAGTAGGCACCGTTCACCGGCTCTATTAGGTGGGCATAAGATTTCTGTTTTTCTTAATTCAATTATTTTTTCTATAAATATATAATAGAGGCCGCGCATAGCAGCGCACGAAGTCGCACCCTTGTGCCGCTGCGCCAGCACAAGGGTGCGACTTCGTGCGCTGCTAAATCGACTGGGAGTGGGTTCGATCCCCACTGGAAGAAGTGAAATATTTATTTACGTTTATATTTCCATTTTATTTGCTCTGGAGTCGAGGCAAACCGTCACACTAATCTTCGAAAGTACTGAACCGATTTACTTCCAACTTTCACCAATTGCTTTTTTTTTAACTCAACATCTTAAGTTTGTTTCATCAAAATCAGTTCATTAAAAAAATTGTTATCGGCATTTGAATGAACTCAAGCCATGAGTTTGCCTGCAAATATATTATAAAGCAAGCCATATCTATGTTTATACTTATAATAAATCTGTATTTGTTTGTGATAAATCTGTATTTTTAACCGACTTTCAACCAAGGAGAAGGTTCTCAATTAAATATATTCGAATCCATATTCGATTCATTTAATTATTTTGAATTCGATTTCGATATTGGATTATTCGATTCGATTGGATTTATTGTAATATGCAATCAGTACATCATTTTCTAAAGTTAATAAAAAAACATTTTATAAAGAATAAATCTTTACCAAAATCAATTAAACAGTCTTAAATTGATCATTAAAGGCGGTTTCTGAACGATAAAATTAAATTATTCATATACATCAACACATATGACTGTCAATCAATTCTGTTTTTTAAATGAATAATCATGTAGTTCAAGCAGGCGAAGCCGCTGGCAGGCCGTTAGTAAATTACTATATTTTTTATGTCCTTTAATTGCATGAGTACCCACTATGGTATGTAAAATAATATTATTGAGAATATTAGGAATTAACGTTCAAAGCAAAAATGCTTACATAACTTGCAAGACACGTTCTAAGTTTACACGCATGAAGTGACTATTTCCTGTAAATACTAGATCTAATCGCTCAAGACATGTTAATGTCATAATTGCATCCTTTGCATAGATCTCACAGTTTTAATAACAAAAACATAATAACTCATTTTCAACACTCCATGACCCTACAAATTGGCTTTGCTAGCACATGTTAGGTACAGACTACATGAATTATTTATAAAAACATTTTTTTTGGTTTCTCGCTGTATCCCTCACATAGCAGAGCAGGCAGAGGGAACATGGAAACCTAGTGTTAAGACACCTCGTCCCTATTCAGACACTACTGTTTTCCATTTTTCACTGAATTATTATTATTTCTTATTGAGTGGCGGAAATCGACGTCACGCTGCGCCTCGACACTAAAGTGAGGAAAAAGAATATTAAATATTTTATTTTCTCGGGTAAGAATCGAGCAACCTTTCACGCGTACAGTCACAATTGTGCCAGGACATGCCTCAAAATCAAACTTGTTGCTAGTAAGTATTTGCCTATCTGAAAAGAATATCTACATAAAAATCTGTTGTCAATAGGCCAAGACGGTATGATTGCTTACGTAATTAAACTATTTTAATTAGAATTAGGCTTCTATAACATTTATAACTTGTAGTATCTCTAAGATTAGCAAAAAGTAAAAACGAAATATATTACTCTAAGTCTACTTATCAGCGTGAAGCTGACATTGTTACTTTTAACTAAGATTTCTAGAAAAAGTATTAAGTTTTAAAATAGCGTAAACCTTAGTTACTACTTTCCTACTAATCTTAATTAGTAAGAACCTACTGAGACTTTGGTTCAGTTCCTTAATTACGGTGTGTGAGCGTGTTAATTGAGCACAAATCACTTCGCAAATGTCACGTTGATCGAGCAAAACTGCACTAAATCTTTTTATTAGTATAATTATATCAATAGCTTCACGCTGTATCCCGCACACAACAGGGTAGGCAGAGGGAACCTTTTTAATTTTAATTATATCAGTATTTTACTGTGATGAGAGAAACAAATTCTGTTTATAACTCACAAAACACGATTCACGTCAATCGTAAAATTGGCTGTGATACAGATGTTTGATATAGTTTTCATAAAAATTAAAACCGAATATGCTAATTTATTTTAACTGAATGCATTCCGTGCAATAAATACATTTAATTATTAATAAACAAAAAAAATTGTTTATACGTACAAATGTAGGTTATTCCCCGGTAAAATATGGGAGACGCCCATTTTATGATTACGAATGACAATAATAGGAGAACATATATAAATATATATACTAAAAAATCAAGCTTAGTCTTTTCAATATTAACATAATAAATTATATATTTTTTATTTTTTTTATTTAAAAATCAAAAGCCCGACATTGAGTATCGCCACTCAACACGCAATGCCACGAAAGATTCTGCGGAAAGTGAAGAACGGAGTGTCTAAATACTAGGTTCCCTCCGCCTATCCTGCTGTATGCGGGATACGGCGTGAAGCTGATTTTATTTGTACATTTAAACAATAATGTATTTTTGTACCTATAGGTGTAATATTTTACTTAACGTACATTTCTAAATAACATTTCTCAGTAACAAATAGGTTGCCTGGAATTTACTTGCAGGAATCTAATATCCACTCACTGGCCTCGACTTTTCTAGTTATTTATCGCAACAAAATGGCCACAAATGCGGTTTAAAATTAATCAAGAGGTAGTGGCGCCTGCGAGTCAGCACTCGTACCATTATGCACTGACTTGGTATTTTAAGTGTATAGTATAGATAGATATATTATAGTAAACAGGCGGCAATTAGAGTTTAATATATTGTAGTATATTTCAATAAGAAATTAACTCCTAATTTCTTAACAAAAGTTAATTAGTAAATTGATTGACATGACATTAACTAAATATATGAATTAATAAAAATATATAAATTAGACGGTATTTAGAAAATGTTTTCTTTTCATAATGTTATTAAAAATAAATTTTTTACTGCATTTTCATAAATTTGTAAGTATAAGCGTTTTAAAGCAGTTTCGGTTTTAGATTGGAGCATTGACCCATATTTAGATGTGACGCTTGGCAGGCGTTGATCTTATACAATATAGATATATCTTTTATAGAGTAGATTTTGTCGATTGATATCGATAATAAAAAGAGGTTATCTTTTTAGTTTATGGCCATCACGACACAAAATGATAATTGATATTAAATCTAACAATTTTATCTTTAGATGATTTCTTTAGATAAATATTTTGACTACCCTATATGAGGTTTAAGCTGGTAGAAATTTATTTCTCTATATTTCACTAAGTGGTATAGAAAAGCTTGCTTATAGTCAGCAAGAAGCAACTGCACCATTATGTACTGTAACAGTTTGAACTTTAAACCCAATTCGACAATTGATAAACTATGACCTGCCAGCGTCAAATTTCTGTCACAATGTCACAACATGATACGATTGCCTACATTTCCTTTAAGTAATAACTTCTACTTCGAGGAAATTAAAAATATTACATTTTATATTTCCTCGAGTGGGAATCGAACCGACGACCTGCCGCGTGTATAGTCACCCACACGCCTGGCTATACGCCATGACTGTAGTATAATATTTTTTGTAACATTATTATTTTATTTTCTATCAACTATCGATACTTTCAAAGTAACCTCATTTTGTTTATAATTCAGTATCTAGAATTCGTAACGCGCTTTATCATTAGTGACCTTTATAAAACTATTGTGACTCATATTATTCATTAAGATAAAAAGTAATTGGCTGGTGCCGATTTTTCCGAGAAAATGTGATAGCAATATTTAAAAAAAAGAAATCCGGTCAAGTGCGAGTCGTACTTGCCCACCAAGGCTTCCGTACCGTAAGTTGACAAACTTCAGATTGCGCCCGCATGCACTCATTTCGTATGAAATGAACTACTAATATAAGTTTGTAATATTTTTTCCTACGAAATATGTATATAAATTTTCGCTTTATTAGATTTCTTATATTATTTGTATTGTAAGAAAAATTGTCACCTTCGGCGAATACCTGCAATTACAACAATGCAATGTAATTTAAATAAAAATATGAAATGCATATATTAATAAATAATAGAAACTTTAAGTTTATTTGTCTTTATATAACACGAACTGTGTGCTTTACACAATTTTTAAACGTTTTTATACTTTTTTTGAGCAATAACTTAATATACTCGTGGATATAGGCAAATATAACAAGATACCAGACAAGATATAATATGAAATCCGCAATATATTCAATGTTAGTGCGTCGTAAAGCATTTATATAATAAATTTGTAAACAAGTTATTATAAATATTACAACTTCTAGGATTTCCTTTGATTAAAAGCAATTTAGTAGATAGTAGATATATTTTATTAGTAGATATATTATGATACAGATTCAGATTTTCCGTCGTCTTGCAAATTTTGAAGGTCGGGACCTGTCAACTATCTGGCTCCGTGTTGACTCAGACGATCGTGCCCGAGTCTATGCATGCCTTTACAGGTCCCACAGTGGAAATGCGGAAACGGAT
>DWGR01004374.1:0-11196 GCA_018247715.1 Heliconius burneyi
GTGGGTCAGCGTCTATAAACAGTATTGTGGGAATAGTTCTGCACTGGACTGTTGAGGAATTATGTTTATTTTGTCCTCCCTGTTAGGACAAAGTGCGGAGAGTGGAGAACAGAGTGTTTTGATATTACATTTACAGCACAAAGTTGATAAAAAGGTGATTAACACTACAAAATTTAAAATCTTATACTTTCATTTGATGCGGTAGTGCGTTGAATAAAATTAATCAGTAGAATTTATTTTTAAGAATACATAATGTAACAGTTTTTTTTTGTATTGTATTGTCAGTAGATATCCAACATTCTTAGATTCGGTGATTCTGTGAAGAAAAAAAATGAGAAAAAAATAAGGAAAAGCAGCGAACCGATGATGACCAGACCCGCACTATATGATATTTCTTGTAGTGATCATACAAACGAAAAGAAATTAACAAAATCTACTGGTTGCATCCAGAATTATTACCCAGCGATTCGAATTTGTAACAAATGTATAAATAGATTTGGAACGCTAAGTATAAATACTATTTTATTCAAATTATATATATATATATATATATATATATATATATATATATATCTTGCTCAAACAACCACGTCGAATAGAGTACATTAATTTTAGTCTTAGTTATAAAACACCACAATTAAATTATAACAATAAATAATAAACCTATTTTTAAATTCCACTTTCTAATATTACAAGCAACAATTATTTATTTAAAAGTATACAATAAGGTATCTACCCACGTGCTATTTAGCAATGCATGTATTAAACTTTGATAGAAACATGAGTCAGTGCGCCCGCGCATCTCTAGGGGTCAATACTGCTTTGAGTAATATTAATTAATTTTGTATGGCGTCTATTGCCCTGAGATAATCTTATTACTAAATATATTGTTAATAATGAAATATTTGCAATTGTATAAAATATTAATAAATCTTTGAAATAGATTATTTTATTACCATTTTACATGAGATATTACTTTCCGTCGAATTAATCTTCTTATTCTTCTATTCTAGTCGAAGAATTTGCGTGCCGAGTGGCGGAACTAAATATACTCTATGTAGAGAGAACCTCATGGTTTCAAATAAAATCGAACCCACAACCACCATGCTTACAGTCGTACATCTATCCCTGTGCACCAGGACGGCCTCAGTAATATACAATTGAATATAAATATAACATACTTCTCGATGGTCATCAATAACTCGATATTGGTAATCAAAGGTAGCAAGCGCATCTGTCAACAAATCTATCAAATAAAACGCATTGTACGTATAACGGTAGGTGCGTATTCAAAAGCGTAAAAAATGAACAAAACAGCTGCATACGTTTTATAGGAAAAATCTTTTATTTTCATAATAATGAATGGTAATTCGACCACGTGTGATCGGATGACAAGGCCCTTTGGATGTGGTGTTGTATATATAAAAATATTGGAAACTTCGTATAGTGGGTTGTTTAAATGGTAAAGTTATTCTCATTATGTACATACATATTTTGTATTAGCATCACGCTGGAAATCTAGTGCTAGGACACTCTGTTCTCTATGAAGATACATCAACTTTCCGATGTATTCTTGAGTTATTACATATTAAAATGGGAAATACAACGAACTTTTTCGATACTAACAACCAGATGTCGATACATTTAGAAGAGAGAATATATTTAATTTCACCAAGTGGTAATTGAGCCCAACACAATGGCGTTTACATTCGCATCGATGGACCCAATATGAGTTATTGGTAAAATTATGAATATAAAAGACAAGTCGTGGCTTAGCAGCACAAGTGTGTGACTGTAAACGCAACTGGTTGTGGGTTCAATTTCCACCCGAGGAAATTATATATTTATTTTAATTTATATTTTCATTTCTTCGCTCTGACGATGAGTTCTCACACACAACTCGCAATACCTCCAGGATTTGGTTGAAAATGGGGAACGGAGTGTCTTAACACTAGCTTCCCTTCTGTGTGTGAGATACAGCGTGAAGCTGAAAAAAAAAATGATTTAGTGCAAACATTATCAAAGCATGTTAAGCATAAAGGTTAATTATTTGACGCGGTCCATTCTAGTAGGAACAGCACGGAAACACTGTTGGCCCGCATCGTGCCTTTCCTCGAATGTAAATAGGTGATAAGAGATAACGTGGTCGGTCAGGTATCTTTTGACGCGAGGTGATTCGTTTTCACATGTTGGTACGGCTAGCCACCTTGTGACTTGTGGCTCTACCCGCATTACTTACATTACCAATGACATTTATAGATGTTGATCTGAGGAAATTAACTGTTTTTCATCTCTTTTCAATCTTAGATTGACGTTAACTGGAGATAGGAGATTGATTATTAATATTGGGCGTTAGTGAAGAAAAATGTCGATATTTTAAAATAACGGCTTATTACTTAATAAATTATTTTAAACGTTTTTGTATGTACAGGGACGCATTTTTCAAAATATCTAAACAGTAAGCTACTAAACATGAAAAGAATGTTTTCTATATGTCTATTAAAAAAGTTTTTTTTAGCAAAAAACACAAACAATTGGATCTCTAGATGTAAGAATTATTTTTTTTTATATAATACTAATCTAACATCTGATGCGATCGTGAGAATATTGACCAAAAACAATTTGCAATACTATGCATATGTAATATTCGCTTTTTACTGCCCTCCTATTAAAAAAACTATACGGACTTACTATGGGGCTAACTTTTTGTGTTCACCCCTCAATTGAGAAGGTAGAAAAAAATCTTATTCAAATCACAAGGTAACTTTACTCTTAGCTTTTTATCGCAAACAATTGTTTCTTTTCTTTGGCAGTGTAATTTATTTTTTTAACGGTCCAGAGTATAAATGGCCTAGGGTCATAGGTGAGGATTAGCGAATTTCTCAGGGTAGGAGCGTTTTTTTAGGAATCTTCTTTATCAATGTAATATAGCATCTGCTTTCTTGCTTGGAGATTTAAAAATGTCCATGCGCGTGAGAAATTTTAAAATGTTTTCTTTATTACAACTGAAATAAATTTGTTATTTATTTCACATAAACTTAAAAAAGTGGTAAGAGATATAGGGGAGATCTCGTACAGTATCAGAATCAAATATACAGTATCAGAATCAGTATCAAAAATACAGTATCAAAAATACAAATCAGAGATACTGGAGGAAGGTTTCGCAAAAAGCATGAGGACACTCTGAGGAGTAGGGCATGTATGAAGAGGTTGATGATAGTGGATGAGGCGAATGAGTTAAGTAGAGACCGTAGCGATTGGCGCTCCGTTCTCTCTGACTACCCCGCTAGGGATAAAGCGTAAGTGTAGTCTTAAATAAGAAATTACTCTAGATGTAAATAAATAAGAATACTTTTCTTTTGTTTGCACTCCTGTCAGTGGATATCGAATTAAATATTTTTTAATTGGTGGCCTTGGTATTATTTGTATTGATTAATATAATAGAATATAAAAATGTCATCGTGAGTAAGTTTTATTATAAACGCGATGGTTGTGCGTTTGATCCACATTAACGTTGCGCTTTGTTTTAGACAAAGCGCAGCGTTAAATTACCAAGGCCGTTGTGGTCCAGGAGCACAGGGGTGCGTCTGTTAACGAGATAGTGGGTTCAATTCCCAGTCTGAGAAATGTATATTATTTTTTTAGTATTGGGTTAGCCAAAACTCAACAAGAGAATTAAAATAGAGAATTTGGCGGAAAGTGGGCAACGGAAGTGGGTTAATAGGAATGGAGTGTTAACATTAGGTTCTCAGTTCTCTACCTACCCTGCTGTGTTCTGCATACAGCGTCAAGCAAAGAAATAGAAAAAACAAGAAATGTCAGGGATTCGAGCGCAGGAAGCTGAGAATTACAAAATTGGAGAATGGAGTGGCTTGCCCTATGATCACTTCTGATAACTGACGTAAAGATAAAATCAAAATTGACAATCATGTTTAAAAATAAGTCCAGGTAGTTAAATGGAAAATGGGGAAATTACCGTACAGTAATTGAGCAACAAAAACGCAATGTCCCATGACGTCACAAGTCGCAAGCCCGCATGAGTGTGAGGACAATATGAGGACAATCGATAATGTTAAGCGGACACGTGTGGCCGAGCCATTGTTTGTTCATAATGTGTGGCTTTGCTCTTTTTTAATTTTATATAGTATGAATAATTTTTGGGTATTTTGTATGACAATGCTCGTCATTCGTGATATATTTCCAGGCCTAAGGTAAGGTTCCCTTGAGGTGAAATCATGATTGGTTGTGTATTTTTAACATCTGTTTTTTGTTAGTAATGTCAGTCGAGATGCAGGGGCACAAAGTGTGATAGGTTGTGGGTTCAACTCTCACTCGAGGAAATGAATATTTAATACTAGCGGCCTGCCAGTGGCTTCGCCCGCTTGAACTACATGATTATTCAATTAATAAACAGAATTGACTGACAGTCATATGTGTTGATGACTAATTTCATTTACTCGTACAGAAACAGCATCAAATGTTAAATTATTGATTTGGGTAAGGATTTATAATATTCTTTATAAAATAACTGTAATTATTGCATATTTCAAAAAATACCCAATTCAAATCGAATAATCCAATATTGAAATCGAATCCAAAATAATTAATGGAATATCGAATCGAAAATATTTAATTTAGAACCTCCCTCTTGTTTTGTCAGTCGGTTAAAAATATAGATTTATTACAAACAAATACAGATTTATTATAAGTATAAATATAGATATGGATTGCTTTATATTTGCAAGCAAACTCATGCCTTGAGTTCATTCAAATGCCGATAACTTTTTTTTAATAAACCGATTTTGATGAAATAAACTTTACATGTTGAGTTAAATCAAAGCAATTGGTGAGTTTTCGTGACCATACATAACTACAGAAAGACAGATAGACAAGAAATTTAAAAAAAATGCTTTCTATTATTGTTTTTAAGTGTGCCTCTGTCCATTCAAATCAGTCAAAAATACTAAATTTTACTGTTTTATTATATATAGAGAAGAGATTTGCGTTGCTTTTTTCTTCACCGCTCTGGTGTTGAGTTGGTGCGGCGTTGACTTCCGCCATTCAACACGCAATACTTCCAGATTTCGGCAGAAAGTGGGAAACGGAATTTCTTAACAATAGCTTCCCTCTGCCATATAACCATGCTTGTGACTCGTAATATATTTCTAGGCGTAAGGCAAAAGATTGCTTCGTGATTAGATCATAATTGGTTATGTATTTAATTTTATGAATCTTTCATACATCTGCTTTTACGGCTTAAGCAAAAACAATTCCATTGATAATGTTAACTTAACTTTAGATTTATTTAGACTTATAAAATACTAGATATAAAAAATATATTTATTAACAATAAAAAAGTACGCAAAAAATATTATTAAAAAATATATGTTTTTTAATAATACATTATTGTACAATATTTTTTACTATTAAATCAATAAACGAAGTTTAGTGAACCGATATAACCCACAATGGGCAAGGTAGGATAAGCATCATCCTTTCGCGAAAAAACCTTAGGTAGGCACAAAGGACCGTCCATGCGTAACACATGTCAGTTGGAAGTCGCGGATACTCCTAAAGGATTAGACACTATTGTCCTGTAAGGATACAATCTCTGCAGATTTTTTTACTTCATTTCAACCCCACCTGGTTACAGTTTTTTGTAGAAATAGTTAAAAAAGAACGGACTCTGATGCCCTGCGGTAAGTTTATAAGGGGTAGACTGGATATAATTGTATCGGTAGCGTCTCTTTGTACAGCTTGCTTGATTTCTAAAGCATAAGATAGTTCTAGTTTTCTTTTTTTGCGTCTTCGTTGTCGCAATTTTAAATTTGATAGGATGAAAATAAAATATGGAATATGTTTTTATTTTAATAAGTAAAATAAATTAGTTGCTAGGTTAGAAAATAGAAAATACTGACTTAAATCAGTTTGAGTCATCGATAATGACTTTGGTGTTTTTTGTGAAATTTATCAAAACAAATTCTGCAATGGATAAGTTACTTGTTATCTTATATTTTATATATTCAGCGTCATATCTAACAATATTATTGAAGACAGACTATCTTTTTTATATTATTAATATAAAAATTAGTCTTTATTCTTAGTCCATTGTCATTTTCAATAAAAAATATCTACAATATTATAGAAGAATGAATATAACTGAAATGCTATTCATAAATTTAGAGAATGATCGTGCGAAATCTTTCTTAATATTCAATACTTCCCTTATTACCATAACGAATGCCGGCCAAACATTACTGTGACCCTCGCGAAACTACAAAAAATGTCACCCTCAGGATTTTTTCTAACCCTTTTATGCATATCTTGTGTTACAGGCCCATACTGTATTACAAGTCATATTTAAATAATTTATGGCCTCGACCGTAGTTCGTTAGTCAGTTTGTTTTGCATCTGCCTCGTCATTTATGTCTGAATAAATTAGACTAGCTGTTTCATTTTTCTCTATCTGCGGGTTTTTTGAAAATAATTTTTGGGTATTATCAACCTATGTACAAAACATATTTTATTTATTTTAAATGTGTTTTCCTCGTAAGAAGATAAGGCATCGTAGAATATAGAAACAGAAATTAATCTTTTTAAATTAAGTATGGCGTTCCGAATGTGTCAGTTCAACACTAATCGCTTCGCCAATGTCACAGAATACGGAGAAAATACAAAAGTGATAATGCTACCTTAGTACTAGAATACCGCCGAATAGAAGCCGTCGTGGCGCAGCGGCAAAAGGGCGCGAAACTGTAATGTGACGGTTGTGGGTTCGATCCCCAATCGAGGAAGTAAAATATTTATTTACGTTTATATTTCAGTTTCTCCGCTATGATGTCGAGGCAAAGCGCGGCGTTGGGTTCTGCCACAGAACACGCAATACCTCCAGAATTCGACAAACAGTGGGGAACGGATTGTCTTAACACTAAGTTCCCTCTGCGTACCCTGCTGCGTGCGGGATACAGCGTGAAGCTGATTATTATTATAATTACATTTACATAATTTATTAATTGTGATGACGTTCTGCTATTGGAATGTCATACTGCACTCTTGACAATGTCGTAATAGCTTATAATTCACCATCAGGGATAAATCGAATTAATATATTAATGTTATATTGGAACTCTATATTGTAACTTTGCAGTAAATGCCTATGAGATCACATCGCTGCAATTCTAATTAAAGAATGTGCAGGATGCATAGGTTATTGTGATATATTTTTTTTAAAATTTCAACCGTCTTTTATAGGTTATTTAGAATATTTTTATTTTCCAACATTAGTGACATAATACAATTTCCCCCTCAATCATTATCTTTGAAATCTAATAAGTGAATTCTTTTTTTTAATTTCATATATAAATGAATTATAAACATTTATAACTTTTTTAAAACAAAATGTAACTTACATTTCATTTATTTCATTAATAAATTTCTAATTCAATATTTTAAAATTCTTTAAACATCTACTACCACACTTTTCGTATTCATACAAATACTCGTATATGCCAATTCTATATATTCTATGGTCTATTTTAATTAAACCCAAATATTCCCAAATCCATCTACAATTTAAAAAGCAATATCTAAAAAACAATAACATAATCAAATTCGATACAACGCGAACATATTCAAAGTATTAATAAATCGTTTAAGAGACAATAGTGATTGAACAACTGACACATAGCGGTGAAAGGGATGAACGTTGAGCGTAGAGGTTGCTGGAGGCTAAAGATCGTGTCATTCTCACTGATGGCGAAATTTAAATTGTTATTGTAGTAAATATCAAGGTCTTTGAAGGATTCGAAGGAATAGATTATATATAGACTTTAAGGCTTATTGGAATTAAGAAAATTGAAGATACCCTCAATGCTGTCAAAGAAAAGTCACAAGTTGTTAGTAAAGAAAGTCTTACTACAAGATACATATGTACTTAGATAAAAAATATCGTTGTCATTGAAACTGTATTTGCCTGATGTCTTATTATTCTGTCGCTTATATAAGTTATTAAATTTGAGGCTGTCGTGGCGCAGCGGCACAAGGGTGTGACTGTAACGCGACGGCTGTGGGTTCAATCCCCAATCGATGAAGAGAAATATTTATTTACGTTTATATTTCCATTTCTTTGCTCTGGTGTTGAGGCAAAGCGCGGTGTTGAGTTCTGCCACTCAACACGCAATGCCTCCAAAACTCGGCAGGAAGTGGGGAACGGAGTATCTTAACACTAGGTTCCCTCTGCTTACTCTGCTGTGTGCGGGATACAACGTGAAGCTGATTTATTAAATTTAAACGTAACACTAACTAAAACTAACGTTTACAATTTTCACAAAGAAATATAACCAATTAGCCAAAACAAATATTTCGCACGCCCATATATGAAAATTTATAGAAAAACAAAAAAAAACAATAAATTAACTTTAACGAAATTAACCGCTTGTCCTAAGCCCCGTAACAATAATAGGCCAGAGGTTTTTTTTTTGCATTGTTTTACGTACCCCTTTTAATTTTTTCACATCCAGTAGCCCTCAACTGTTTTTCATGTCGTTTTTATACAGCCAATGGCCGGATTTTTGTCATCTCGTTTATATTAAATTACAGTTTTTATATTGTAATTTATATGCGGGAGCCATAACTGTTATGCAATTGTTGACGAAAATGAGTCGCTATTATCACTTTTTTTTTGTTTTTATTAACAACGGTAACGTTTTGTTTTTTTTTTGTTTCTTTTGTTTATCGGGTATCGTGTGTGTATGAAAAATTATAGGTGTGTTATATTTTTGTTATAATTTGTACATAATTATATACTCTTTTTTTTTATTTAAGACGGAGAAAATTCAGAAGTTAATAATTTATTTCTCCAGTGTGTGTGTGTATGTGCTTAAAGCATCAATAGGTTTAGGTATAAATATACCCTGAACACGGTTTGAACCCACTTGAGAGGATGAAATATTTTTATTTCTTCATTCTAATATCAAGACTGTTCAGGTACTCTTAACTTAACCTAAGTTAGCTTAACGCTTTATCCTTTGCGGAGTAGTCAGAGAGAACGGAGAACCAAACGTTACAGTCTCTACATACCTCTTTCGCCTCGTCCTCTGTCATCAACCTTTTCATATATGCCCTTCGGGGCCCTCATGCGTTGTACATGACCTTCATTCAGTATCTTTGATACCGTGTTTTCAAAGGTCAACTGAGGTAGGTGCTTCATTTTGGAAAATTAGGAGGAAATAAAAGTGTGTTAACGCTAGGTTCCCTACAACATTTTTTCTGTTATGATATACGAAATATAATGTGGAAAGAAAAAAAACTGTTTTTTAGTATGAATTATAAGCAAATTGTAAAAAGATATACAAAGATGTTAGCAAGCTGTGTTATTGATAAAATACAAAAATATATGAAATAATAATATCGATACAAAATTTCTATCACAATTAATTCCACTCGAATACGATTGACAATACAATCGGATGTATCTACCCACAGATCTGCGTTCAATGGCGCTGCGTGAGAAAACTTAAAAAACAAACTCGCATATAAAAAAAGATCACTTAGAGAATTATTAAAAACTCTCAAAGATGTCCCTTGCACAATGCACTACGCAGTGCGCACCTTGATCGGAGATGCGTCTTTAAAAAATGTGCATACGTTTTTATAAGCATACGGTACTGTGGGGATGAGGAAAAAACTGAGGGGTCGGTCTCTATCGAGCTCTCTATGTAGAGGTTGTCAAAGTTTTGTGGGTGACTTTTGATTCAAAATTAATACAAAAAGCTTTTAATTAAAATATTTTTTGATATAATTATGTTATAATGCTGTTTTACATAGTATAATTTTTTTAATAATTATCTATACGTCACTACATATTAATAATTTGGATACATAGTTTCTTCTGATGTAAGAAATAATTGTATAAATTATGTATATTTTTTATTTTGAATTATGAAAAGAAACAATAAAGTTATTAGATAAATAAGATTGTGTTGTTATTGTTTAAGAAAATCCGTAAAATATGATTCTTGTTGAATAGTTTGAGAACAAGTGGTTCTATCAAATTATATTAAATTTGTTAGTTCCGGTTGTACTTATAAAGGGCAGGACTAGATTTAAGATTTAATAAATAAAATCGAGCTATGTGATTGCTTATATTTTTTATAAAATATTACAAAAATATACGGTAGTAAACTATTTTTGTAATATATGTTATACATGATTTTTTCTGCATGACTAATGTTAGTACTTTTGACTAACTATACAAACAAACACTGTAAAAGCGGAGTGACATATCACTAACTTTCTTCTACTTAACTCATAAAATCCAGAAGACATCCAAACATTGAAAAACAACCATAAATTGTCAGAATTCTAGGTTATTATAAAAACAGAGGGTAGCCATGGGCCCACTGATATAAATCTCCGAAATAAATATTCGTCATAAAACTTCAATGTCAACCGAGATATTTACACTTACCGTACGCTTCCTGTATAAGTTTTTTAAGATGCTCTGTTCCCACAGACATCCGCGGGTTTTTAAAAGGTTTTTTTTTCATGTAGATTAGAATTAACGGTAAAAATCTCCCCTAAGGATAGTTTAATTTATTTCTTTGGCACAAAAAGAGATGCGGTCGTCTCTTCTATAGATATGATAAAAAATAAGCACATGCAATATTTGAAAGTTGCCTTTGACTTTGATTTTGTATTTAATAAATTTCTTGATATTTTTTATCTGTGACAGTAACGTTTTATTTAAAAAATATATAAAAGTATATCTAAACGATGCAAAATATATGTATGTACTTCCCTATACTAAGTGTTTCGAATCCTTTTTTTTTATCTTCACGCTGTGTGCCGCACATAGCAGGGTAGACAGAGGGAATCTAGTGTTAAGACACTCCGTTCGGATACACCGTTTTATAAAATACGAAATGCTACTACTATTTACTTCGTCAGTTATATTATTTTAACTAAAAGTAGAAAAAGAAAGAAGGTTTATTTAAAAATCATAGACAATGGAGTCAAATTCAAAAAAAATATTTAAAAAAATCTATATACAAATTAAGTTAGTGCAAAGAATAAGGGAGCAAAATTAATTAAAAAAAAACTTAGTTGAGAAATAGATTTATGTAACGATAAAGGGCATAAATCAGCATAGTAATTATTTTTTGCGACAACCGTGTTACGAGACTTTGTTTTCGCAAA
>DWGR01004375.1:0-11195 GCA_018247715.1 Heliconius burneyi
AGGAGAGGTAGAGGGAATCTAGTGTTAAGACATTCCCTTCCCCACACACAACTTGTTGTGACATTGCATGTTAGGTAGCCAAATCTAATGGCATAATTTTTCTTTTTATTCATCATCTTCCAATGGGGAATCAAACCTACAACCAATGTGCTTACAATCGGATGCTGTGCCGCTGCTATACTCTTTATATTAATATACATAATCAATATAAAAAATGATCTAGTTTTACATAATAGGCTGAAGAAACTATATTGATTATGATAAAACAACTTCAGCATCTTGCTCTATCCCACAAATAGCAAGGTGTAGACTCGGGTGGCCTATTAAAAAATGCAAGTAAATGAAAATAATTAATTAATCCAAGGTGAGATCAAGCCTACAACCATCCTATACAGTCACAGCACTATAATCTATTTATATTATTCATAAATCAATGTACCTGCACCAGTTATAGTATAAAATCCATATTCATAATCAACTTGTATTGTATTTGGGTCACTGTTGTTTGCATTGCCCAACACAACTGTTGTATAATAGCACACACCAACAATTGCTATAACCCAAAACACACACATGATGCTCGGAATGGCATTACGTCTGAGCATTTTGATAGCTCTACTGTTCAAACTAGTTAGATTGATTAAGACACCTATGCATGAACAAAGTAGCACCATGAAACATAATAATATTAATACTCTCATTAGTGTTATTATTTCTGGTGTGGTGCATGGTGGAAGACCTGAAAATATTTAAATGTAAATGATTATTTATTTTTTTAGCTACAAGCTTTATCCCACATATGGCAGTGTAGGTCATAGGGAACCTAGGAACCTATTGTTAATTCTTGAGGCATTGCATATCAAGTGGCAGAGCTAACTAATATGAACAGGCCAGTGGCACCAGGGTGTGACCGTAACGCGATGGTTGTGGGTTCAATCCCCACTCGAGGAAGTCAAATATTTAATCACGTTTCTATTTCCATTTCTTTGTTGTGCTGTCACGGCAAAGTGCGGTGTTGAGTTCTGTCACTCAAAATGCAATGCCTCCGGAATTCGGCAGAAAATGGAGTGTCCTAACACTAGGTTCCCACTGCATACCCTGCTGTGTGCGGGATCCAGCGTGAAGCGGATTTTTTTTATAAGAAAAAAATCTTTTAATATAAAATTATATATAAGAATAAACTCAATAACACTCAATAACTTTGAGTTATTCAAATAAGAATAACTTATTCAAATAAATAATAAAAATTCCAATAAGAAAGTTACATTATAAATACTCGTATATATAATGTAACTTTCTTATTTGAATAACTCAAAGTTATTGAGTTTATTCTTATATATAAATTTTATATATATATATAGGAATAAATGTAAGACCACTGTGGCACAGTGGGACAGTATCTGACTGTGAGCTTAATGATTGTGTATATTGTTTTCTTTTTTTTTTTTATTTATTTTTTTTTTATGGAAAAAGCATGGCACACGAACGCACGGGTCACCTGATAGTAAGTGATCACCGCCGCCCACGACACCGCGTAACACCAGAGGAGCTACTACTACTACTACTACTTGTTTATATTCCCCATACCAATAAGATAAAATGTGATTTTGACTTCTCCCTGTGTAGAGAATTCAAATTCAGACAGAAGTAAAGAATGTAATTACTTTACACATTGCTTTCTTTGTCATTTTCAAGATACAGAAAGAAAGAAAATGGTTTTGATGGTGGTTTAGGAAATAATTACATATTTTTCTTACCATTAAAATCAAATCTGTTTATAGGATCATATTCCCTGTCTTGGTGTATTGCTATTTGATCATTGTCATCATCATCTTCATCAAATGTAAAGAATTGTGTCAATGATAAACTTTGAGTACAATGCAGTCCTTTAATTTTAAACCAACTTGGCTGGACAAGCGCCGCACAAGTCAATAAAAATGTTGAAATATTAAAAAATGCTGCTATTTTATTTAACTCCTTGTCTTTAAACGGCAATGTTACCTTGAGGCCTGAAAATTAATACAAGATTTGAGGAAAGGTGATGATACATTTAGTGTCTATATATACATGTTTTCCTTAAAAATATTAACAAATAGCTTCATATTCTATTCTGCATAATATAGATGTATAGGAAGATGGAACCTAATATTAAGATATTCCCCACTTATCCACTTTCCACCATATTCTGAGTGTCCAGAACTCAACACTATGATTTGCCTTGTTACAAGAGATACGAAAGAAACAGGGCTAATGTCTCACAAATAAAATTTCTATTTATTATCATATATCTTAAATATAAGTGACTGTATGAGACTGGATGATTCTTGTAGTATAAAAAATTGTTTATACTATTAAAACCTATTCATAATTGTTATTTGTTTAGAAATTATATTTCACAAGATAGAATGTTTTGCATCTTCTTGAAAACAAGTACCTATTTGATATAATAAAATTTGGTAAAATATAGACAATCAAACAAAAATATTTATAAGTCAAACTCTGAACATTTAAAAATCTAATATTTGTGCCAAAGAGATAAGTTGCAAATATTGTGAGCAACAAAATATATTGCATCGTGGCATAGAGGGACAGTGTCTGATTATAAATTTAATGGTAACAGGTTTGATCTCCGCTCTATCCCAAAGCAAACAATTAAAAATAATCCTTCCCCTAAGTTATTGTACACAACATCCTCTTACAAAATCTTTTTGCTGAAAAGCCAATATAGACAGAAAAAAAGTAAGGAGGGAATTTGTACCATAACAAACCATCTTCAATAACACACATATTACACATATAATTTAGAAAATTATATAATGATAAAATAAAAATGTATAACATCCTCACAAAACTATAAATTCAAAATGTACTAAACAAAGCTAAATGCTTATATCAGTTGCAAAATGTTCCAACAAGCCACATAAAATTAACTAATTATCGTCATCATACAAATTAGTATATAGTTTAACCATCCACTATACAATAGATGATGTAAGTTAAAAATAGTAATAAAAATACTTAGAGGAGAGCTTACTCCTTGGGGGTAAATATTTATTGTAAGAATGTCTGAGACGTATACGGTACCAACAATTGAATAGATACAATACTTAATGAACTGTTAGTCTACTTTAATGATTACCTAGAAAACTTTAAGGAAATAAATATATATAATATACTGAAAACATTACGTATACTTTTTATGGTATGAGTCCCAGTTTAGGACACGAATGTTTCACTGCATTCGTTTTGTGTAGTATTTATAAGTTTTTGTTCCATATTTTACGTTAAATAAGTATATATACATAGTTATAATAAAAAATGTAGGTACACACCTCGAATCCAAGTTAAGCAGCTCATCCTGTTACACCATCGGAAAAGTGCAATATAATTAGAATTATAGTAAAATCCTCTGCTATTATAATTAGTAAACAAAAGAAGTAAAATAATGTTTTGCGAAGTAATAATCTCAAAACTGTCCACTACTTGTCATTGTCGTCGATCGTCATTTTCGAGTTGACAGGAAACATGCAAAATAAAATTGTTATTATCACATGATTGGCTAATTTAAACATAATATCAAGAGTATATCGGACTTCTCTTTCTATCTTGAGTATTTTATAGTATATACTGGCGCCACTTGTTGCTAAGCTATCTTGCCACCGATTTTAATCTGTGGTATTCATGGCATATGTAGTAATTTACACTACTTACATATATATATTATCTAGGAAGGTTTTTTTGACATACTCAATAACAATTAATGATACTGCTATATTCTGAATCTAGTTTTATTATCATTTAGAATTAATAGTAAACTGTCATTAATAGTAAAAGTATCTTTATTTTTTCAAAAAAAAAATCAATATTTATAATGCTTATAACATTAAATATCTCAATTATCTCATACAAACCTAGAACGATATCTTCGAAAATATTTAAGTGACTAACCAACGAGACTTATAGAGACTTATATAGAGTATATATACAGAGATTGGTAAATTATATTTAGGTACATATGTACTTTATTAATTCTCAAAACTTTTAACAGATAACAAGTTTAGTAATTGTAGCTTGCCGACTTGGTTCATAACTATTAATCACCGCCCCAATCATTCAAAGAAATGAATATTTTCATTAATTTATAAGGATTTGTATTTATTATTATTAAAAATATTAATAAATTTTCATTAAATTTACATGTTGCGGTTCTTGTAAACTAAATGATAGTAAAGTGCGTGTGATTGACAAATCCCGGCAACAAGTCATTTGGATCGTTGTACTTTAACGGTTTTATTCATAAAAAATATTAATTCTTCTCTTACTCCAAAGTTACACCGGGAGAAGCTAATTCTAGATTAGTAACGGAATAGATACGTGCTTATAACGGTATTAATAAATACGAAGAAGGTTCGGAATAACAATATAATTCTTACACTGAGATTAATGTGTATGTTATGGCAACCCACTGACATTGAAAGTAAAAAGAATGAACAAAATGGCTTGGTTGGATGAAAAGACACTGGTCACTGACAGTTAGGTAAATTATGAAATTTGACATTTTTATTTCACGTATGTAATGGTACAATATACATATGATAGTAAATGGTTATTTTTTACTAGCGGCTTGCTAGCGGCTTCGCCCCCTTGCCTGGGTACGCTTTATAATAACAACTTAAACCATTGAATATAATATAGCAATCTTTATATAGATATGGATTGCTATATAATTTAGCCAATGTTTTTTTTAAAAATTTGGAGTACTGTTCTCATCTCTGGACTGGTGCACCCCTTGTCAGCTCGACCCATTTGATCACATACGACGCAGAGCCGTTCGAATCGTTGGGGACCCAATAATCTGCGAAGGACTTGACACTTTGGCTTTGCGTAGAGACTCGCTGTGCGTTCTTTATCGCATTTATAATAGTGTGTAAAATGAACAATTATTTTCGAAAACAGGAAACTTATATGAAGAAAAATGCAATAGACTGGAAAGAGACGGGAGCTTGGTAAATTTACCATTAATTAATTACTTTTCATTTTTACCGCCTTCAGTTCTTCGTCATCTACAAATTGTTTTCCACGGACATTATTTTCAAATTTCAGAACAAGTAATGACCACTAGGTGCTAACTCTGGACTATAGGGTTGGTGGTTGATGTCTTCAAAGCCGGTCTTCAACAATTTTTGTTATTATACTCATCTTTAATTTTATATTTGCACTTCTACTGTGTCGTTCAGCTAAGTTAATAGAAATACTCGAACCGAATATGTTCGGAGCCATAACCGAATAATTCGGCCGAATACACCGAATACCGAATACCAAACGAATATTCGGCGCATCTCTACTTTAAATAGTAATATGCTTCAGTAGCAGAAACCAAAACTTACTTGCACATTAATTAATCTGTATGCTTTCCTGTTTATGTAGTATTGTCTAATATCTGCTGAAATTTTTGGGATTTGTATATGTAGACAATAAATTATCCCTATAACTTGTCTAAAGCCACATATTGAATAAAAATCAACAATCACACATATTGATCCCATTGTCCAATTATTGTCGTAGCAAATTGTTTTTGCTGACCAAACCCACTCATATCTCTTGCATTATCTTAGATCTGTAAAATAGCCAAATGTGTGTGGTTTCAAAATTTACTAGATTCCGACGATTGTAATATCAAATCTTTGTAACACAAAGCCAAGATAACATTTTGTAAACAGGTTGTTCTATATATATGCAGTTATTTAATAGAATAGAAGTGTGATGTACGAATGAATAGCTAAGTAGTATATACCGTTTCTTCACTCTGGTACCGAGGTAAAAGCGCGACGTTGAGTTCCACCACTCAACACGCAATGCCTCCGGAATTCGGCGGAAAGTGTAGCAGGGTAGGCAGAGAGAACGTAGTGGACTACATTCTCTCTGCCTGCCCTGCTATGTGCGGGATACAACGTGAAAATTATTTATTTTTGAAAAAAAAAAATTCTTAAGTCTAATATTCATCAACATCAGTCACATAAAATTTATAGTATCAGTCAATTAAGATCAATTTCAGCACTTTAGATGGTTTTCCAATAATACGCTTTAAAGTAACGAACAGGACTTCTTTCGATGCTATATGGATGGAAAGTCCATTTCTTACTCAAGCCGTCGTCACACTTACATTATCTCTATGCACTCACGCAAATGCAAAGATCAGCTTACGCCTCGCGGCCTGTACGTCTATTGATATTTTTCGAGCATGTACTTGATCTACTTGAAAATAAAAAATAAAACAATTAAAATACATTTTATTTAAAACGAATTTTTGTGATAACATTTTTATTTAGTCTCCTGTGTCCTTTTTATTGTACAAATGAAATAAGAAAATATGTTCGCTGATATTAGAGAAGATAATATATTGTACCCTACTTAGGGAATTTTGGTACGCTAAGTATTGCTCTACAAATGCTGAAAGATTTTGATTGATGAGTACATGGGTCATACTTACTTAATCGCTTCTCAAATTATTCTTTTGATGGCTGATGGTACGAATAGATTACGGCACTATACACGGTACACTCGGTGACTCAGTGTACTCGTATATAGCGAGTGTCTCTAATTGCACAATGTTAGTTGCATCAGCCGTTGGGTGGGTACGTTGTGTCCAAGTGTCTAGTGTACCTAGTTGAAAAGTTTTCGAAGATTTGTCATTTTCGATACGCCGCGCCGCATCGGGCACTATAAAATCAATTTATTATGACCAGAGTACATATGAACAGCTCGGACACAATATACTCTTTCCTTTAAAAAAACAATTAAATTAGCTTCACGCGGTATCCCGCACATAGAAGAGTAGGCAGAGGGAACCTAGTGTTAAGACACTCCGTTCCTCACTGTCTGCCGAATTCTGGAGGTACAATGCCTCCAGTGTTTAGTGGTAGAACTCAACGCCGCGCTTTGCCTCGACACCAGAGCGAAGAATGGAATCTCACCTTTTATGTCATAATTTTAAAAAAATAGTGCAATTAGCACCTGTCTTACTATTATCTTATCGGACCATATTTTTCTCATAAGTCGATGTTTTAAAGGTCCCTTAATCTCGTATATTTATATATAATCTATATTTTTATTTAAAATTTACATAGATGATTATTATTATTATAGATTTATTCCGGATAAATGAAACGGTAAATAATAATAATATACGAGTAGTTAACCTTTTCAAGATAATATTTTAGAAAAAAAATAAATTGCTAAAAGAAAGAAAGCTAAAGCGGCGCCCCAGCTGGGCCAAGCTGCCACTAATTAATACAGTTCTAATAATGAGTTCACATAGTACCTTAGCTGCATTGATGAGACGGCGAAACATCAGCACAGTTGCGCGTTAGGCTGTACACAATGCAGTGTTGGTACCGACATTGTTATACGGCAACGTGGGTATTACAGAAGAAGAATGAAAGAAAGTTGAATGCCGTGGAGATGCGATCTCGTCGTAGTATATGCGGAGTCAGGTTAGCTGATCGAATCTGCAATGAAGAGATACACAGAATGGCAGGTACTAGCGAGGATGTCACTGTGAGAATGAAGAAACACGTGCTCAGATGGTTTGGGCACGTCAAACGAATGAGTGATGAAGGAATGGCAAAAAAGATTTATGATGGAAAAGTGAGTGGTAAGAGAGGTACGGGGAAGCCTCGGTTGACCTTTGATAACACAGAATCTGATATATGGAGGAAGGTCACGTAAAAAGCATGAGGGCCCCTCGAAGGGGCATGTATGAAGAGAGGGAAGTGAAAGGGACACTTTAAAAGAATAATAGGCGCCCAACCACTTCAAAAGCTGGCAACGCTCCAGTAGCTCCTCTGGTGTTACGCGGGGTCGCGGGCGACGGTGATCACTTACCATCAGGACCCGTTCGCTCACTTGCCATGTCTTTTTCTATAAAAAAAAGAAAGCAAAAATATTATTTTTAGAATTTCGTGTCTTGTTGCCACAAAATTAGAAACAGAACAGAACAATCATATCGTTCAAGAGGGCGAAGCCGCTGGCAGGGCGCTAGTTATTAATATTAGTGACCTACGAGTATATCTTTTTTATACAATACAATTAAAAATATGGTGCGATCTTACTACTTAAATCAAACATAATATTTGAAAATTCCGCATTTGTTTATTTAATTATATATGTCAGAGTATAAAAAGAGAAGACCGAGATACAACTTCTGATGTCGGAGAAATAAGGGCGACATTCCACTATTGATGTAGGAGAAATAAAAGAGGAAAAAGCCCCGAGCGGTTGTTAATAATACACGAGTAGAACATCCGCGGACACATTAAACGAATAATAATGATCTCTTTAAATGTGAAGCTTGGAGCAGTGTCGTGGACTTGTGACCACAATAGTAGGCTTCAGGGCCCTTTGCGTTATAACAACACTCGCCTTTCACTGCTCCGGCCCAGTATAATTACAAATTGGTCTTAACCACATCAATCACCCGTGCTGTATTTTATAGGCTTTTCAGTGATGGAAGTCACTTTGGAATGACAGACAACGCTAGCTGATTTGGATATTCACTATTAAAGAATCGACTCTGCCTACATATATTATAATAGTTTATAAGCTTATGAATTCGTAGACTAAGTGCATAATACTCACATGTATATGTACTCGTATATCTACAATTGTGTGTAAGTAACATATAAACTTTACAAACATCTTTTCTATAATATATCAAATGTCTCCTTAAATTACAACAAGGCGGACGAAATTGAAATAAAGTTGTTGTTTTCCTCCAAAATTCATGAAAAATAAATCTTTGTCAGTTATGAGACTAAACTTTTCACGAAAATTTTACTTGTCTTATTTCATAACCTAACTGAGAAACATGTTTTTGTTTTCATCTATTACAATTTAAAAAATGAATATCGCAAAATTTAGGTAAAATTTAATGTTGGATATTTATTTTATAAGACTTGATTTGACCTGCGGCTTCGCTCAATGTAATTAAGCGTAAATAGTAAATATCCGTGTTAACTCTTTTAATAATAATGTCGATAAATGTGTACTTATCTAAAATATTTTTCAATTTGAATCCATGGCTTCTGGCTTAGAGCATTTTATAATATCAGTAAATATGATATACAAGCAAAAGTCAAAGCGTCGTAAATTGTTGTGTTTATCATCAAATTGTACAGAAATCGTACAATATGCACAAGCAATAAGAAATCACTTAGAGATATCTTTTTTCTATTACACCATCCAATGATATGTCGAATAGAATTATCTGATCAAAATTCTATATAAATTCTCAAATTTTTTTATTTTACTGTCCATATTTAGACGTACCGTTGGGATTAAATATTTAAAGTATACCTGATATATATGAAATCAATTTTTATTTTAAAAATATTTATTTCTCTATTAAATAAAATTTGGCATTACAATGTTTAGGCGAGGTGCTTTATGCAGGAGATGTGCTTCATATTTTTTTTAGCTTATGTTATCGTCATTAAATATTCGTAAAATACATGACGAAAAGCTACTACAGTAGCCCGAAGGTATGTTCCATTAAAGTAATATGTCAAAGAAATCGAACGGCAAATTTTCCATTTCAGATACTTGCGATCTATACATGTACAATACATATTTATATAACTATGTAACAATCGAACGAAACCCTGCTCTGTGCGGGATACAGAGTGAAGCTGATTTTTTATTTTTGCAATTAATTTAAAATATTGCTTGAGATTGTACAAAGAACATATCACATATTGTACACGTGAAGTAGTAACATCAAAAATACTTAACACAAACACTTAATTCTTTATAAGTGTTCGGTCTAAAAATATTATTACAAGGTGGAAAGCTGCCCTCTAAAGAGGGTTTTTTATCCAACAAATTACATTTTTTTCGTTTTTATGTTGCGAAAAGTAATGATAATACAGGTGAAGTACGGCTGACAACTTTATATTCTTGATTGTTATCTAAGTATTAAGGGGAGTCGTGCCGCATGCACACTAGTGTCTGACTGTAGACGCGACAAGTTGTGGGTTCGATACCCATTCCGAGGAAATTAAAAATTTAATATTTTCATTTCGTCGTTCTGCGACGTTGAGTTCCGTGACTCAATACGCTATGCCTCTAGAATTCAGGGAAAAGTGGAGAACGGATAATTCTTTATGGGAATACTATGAGCGGGAATGTACAGCGTGAATAATTAACTTCTAAAATAAATTAATGGTATATAACATGTAATTTAAATATTTTGATGAAAGAAATAGGTATGCTTAAACGTAAAAAATAAGGTATACTACATAAATTAGTAAGGTACTTAATAAAATTTCTACGTCGCAACTTTTATTTCTAGAACAGAATAAGTTATTCAGTTGAATGCAAGATTCAAGTGACTCTACTATAGGGACCGATATTAAAAGCCTTTAGAATAGGTAACGAGCTACATGCATTTTCATAGCAGTTTGCCAATCACTCAGGTATAAAAAAGATATCTCTTCCTCAGCATCAAACTCCTGTGTATTTACATATTCCAGTATTCTACTTTTTATTACTACTCTACTTTATACAACAATCAGAATTAAGTAGTAGTAAATAATATATTAAATATATTATGATAATTTAAGCAAATAGACGAAACAAGACACCCCGAGCTAGGTGTTCAGCCAAGTTAAAAAGCTGTAAACGCGCAATGTGTATTTGAAACGAAACATTACAAGCTATTTTTAAGCCCTTTATGACTCGTAAGCCAATTAATCTACATGCTTAAAATTTAGCACATTTGTTAAAGCTCCTAAGCTTGCAATGAATATAAAATTGTAACCATTTAACTGAGACAGTTATAGAAATATTCACGTTTAAAACCGATCTTGTTTTGTGGTTGACTCACTCACTTATCAAAAGCCTAATCTACTTCTAGGTCATCTAGAAACTTGACACTTGGTACTAAAGTACAATATTTATTACACATATATTAGAAGGAAATCTGAAAACTAACAATTATAGAATATTTTTAAGTTTATATAATAATATATTATGACTATTAATAAAGTAATTATTATACGTAGTATTAGTAAACAATTATAGAATATTTTTAAGTTTATATAATAATATATTATGACTATTAATAAAGTAATTATTATACGTAGTATTAGTAAACAATTATAGAATATTTTTAAGTTTATATAATAATATATTATGAC